>JAJHUR010101863.1:1284-13317 GCA_027495735.1 Lutjanus campechanus | reverse complement strand
ATCAAATGACCAGAATTGCTATAAACTCTTGAAAAAAAAAAAAAAAACCCTGCTGCACCCATCAGATTTATTATTCAATAACGTACACTTTTTTTTCAAGTCGTCATTTTCTTTTCTTTTTTAGCAACATGACAAATATTGTATCAAGGACATTTATCGTGTATTATTGTACCTTGAGTTGTTGGTATTGTTACATCCCTAATGAACAGCAAGTGTGGGTCTGCATGTCTCTCAAACTCAGAACGATTATCAATGAAAATATTGGACTGATGCAATGGGTAATTTAAAATGCCATAATGAATAGTGAGGTCACTATAATACCACTGACAGACCAGAGCAGCGACAATTAGTCGATTAGTCGATAAGTCGATCAAAAGAAAACTAGTTGCCATCTACTTTTGGAATCAATTAATCGTTTCAGTCATTTTTCAAACCAAAATCACATGTCAAATGCAAAAACTTGGTTATCAGGTGTGATTAGATTTGCTGTTTTTCTTTGTAATTCATGACAGTAAATGAATAGTTTTGTGTGTTGTTTGTTGTGGTTTTGTTTAATGAGACTTTGGACTGTTGTTTTGACAGAATAAGCAATTTGAAGACATTGGTTTGGGCTCTGTGAAATTATGAGGAGCATTTTTCATCTTTTTTTGACATTTTATCGACTAATTCTGGGTTGCACCAACAAGGATTCATTTTTAAACCTGTTTAAATCATGGTTTAACTTTAAAATTAAGAAAAAAAAATACATTTAAACCTTGCTTTAAACCTCACTTAATTCTGTTTCACCAAAATATTAAACTCCAATTTCAAATGTGATCCAGTCTTTACTTTAAACCCACACTCGAGGAGGTTTAACTTTTTAAATGGCTGCATTTTTGAGATGTCATGACCTAAATGTTCCAGTTGTTAGAGTTTCTCTACCAAGCCATCATAATCAGACTAACTCTTTAGCTAACTAGCAAACAATGTAACGTTTTGCTGGTTCATGGTTTCTCTCGCTCTTCTATACTTACTAGGTTCCAACAGCATGGTAATGCATTTTCATGTATTTTAATTTGGGTAAGTAAACATCTCTACATTGATTTATCTGTCTTTAATTTCGGCTTACAACACTAGACCTGGACTTAGACAGAGAATAGTTTTAATTGTGTAAAAGAGCTCAATTTAATTTTAATTAGTGTATTCATTTCAAATAGGAGTTTTACTAGACTCTGATTAGAACTAATGCTAATCTAATTTTAAAAAAATAATCGTCATTTGCAGTCCTACAGCAGACTAAAAACATTTTCCAGTTAGAGAGCTCAGTCTCACCCTCAGTGTGCACCGCAGACACGTAGGTCCAGTTGTACCGCTTGACGATATCCAGTATGGCCCGAGCCTGGAGGGTGTCTGAGGGCACGACCCTCAGGAAGTACTTGAACAGGGTCTTGTCACTCAGGTCTATGCTGGTGGCGGAGTAGGCGATCTGCGGGATGTTGAAGAGCTGCAGGAGGTTCTGCACCTGGATGGCCACAGAGCTGGAGCCCGGTCCGATCACCCCTGCGATGGGCTTCTTGGTGGGCGGAGGCTGGTGGGACGGTGTGCCGTCAATGCACCATTTGGACCCGTCCTTATCATCCCGGATGGAGATGAGGGAGTCCCGGATGAACTCGATGCTCTGCTCCAGGGCCACGGAGGAGTGCCAGCAGGAGTCCCGGATCTCACAGCCTAGACTGATGTTGGGGAGCAGGTTGGGGTCGGCGTTGATGCGATCCAGCGTGTGGAACATGGCCTCCACCCTCTGGATGCCGTACTGCTCGCGGACGTCCCCGCACTTGCGCTCCGCCACCTTCTCAGCAGACGGCTGGTGGTGGACGGAGAAGAGCGCGCCGATGATCACGTCCCCGTCCATGCGAGCCACGGAGCGGGACACGGCGCGGGGGACGACGGAGCGCTCATAGATTGTGCTGCTGTGGGAGAGGACCAGGACGCGGAAGAAAAACGTGGGGAGACACAAGAGAGCGAAGAGACCCATCTTTACGCGTGCCATGTTGTGCCACATTGCGTGAGCCGTGCCAACTGTGCAGGTGCAGGCATACTATCTGCTGCTGTGCGTCGATACATCCACGTTTAACCCAGCAGCGACCACGATCTGCGAGCACGACACCCGGGGCATATCCGTGCACACCTGCGGAGAAATAAGACAATCTGCTGTGACATGTGAGCTGGCAGAAAGCAGGCCAGATGTGCTTAAGATTTATGTAGGAAGAGTCGACTAAGCACGCATGCTCCTTCCCATCAACGCCCTGTTTTACATTAC
This sequence comes from Lutjanus campechanus, assembly GCA_027495735.1. Taxonomy (NCBI): domain Eukaryota; kingdom Metazoa; phylum Chordata; class Actinopteri; order Lutjaniformes; family Lutjanidae; genus Lutjanus; species Lutjanus campechanus. Next base: position 11,018 of record JAJHUR010101863.1, on the reverse strand, counting down.
TACAGCTGCAACAGTCCCCATACCTCTGAGCAAGGCACTTAACTCACACCCAGCTGACCAAACAGAGCTGGGAATTGACCAACTGGAGGGAGCAGCCAGGTACTTACAGGTAGGATCAGTAGGATTTGACAGTCCGAGCTGTTCGTAAACGCACCAGAAAGATAGTTGATTGTTGTGTCTCATTCCCAGGTCATCAAATACCTACGTTTTGGGTTGACAAAGCGTCCCGAGCACAACCAAATAATTAGAAAATAAGGAAATACAGGCAGAGGGCAGGGTCTGTGCAAATACAGACACCACCGCACACTTCTAGTGGGTCATAAGTGCTGGATGAAAGGGATTTTTGAGTCTATACATTGGTTTTTAAGAAAAATGTTGCATATTTCGTCTCTGAACACGTCTCAAGTCGTGTCTTATTACAAACACCTTGCACTGTGTATCAGAGAGAGGCTGAAAGTCCTGCTCTCGCTGCCCATTGAGAAAATCAGGCAGATTTCAGCACCGTGGACAGCGCGCTTTCCAAACACGTTGCAAGGACGGACGTCTTTGGGACTGTTGCCTGGACTCGTCGTCCCCTCTCACAGAGACACGTTCTGCACGATTTGACACATAAAGCCGAGAAACTACAAATCCTACTAGAGTATTTGAATTTTACATGAGGATGGAGACAAGATACCCGTGGCTGCTTATATTTTACCCTACGTTCTTCTTCTTATCTGTCCTCCAGCATAAGGCAGCATCGGTTGATAATATAACAATATAATGATAATAATGATAATAATGCAATAACGCAAATATATTTTATGAATGGTCTGTTCTCAATAACCTGTATGACCATATATCTATCTATCTCTACCCTCTTCACTGTGCCATTTGGGCTACATCATACATATTTAAAGCTGCTTTTTCTGTGTCTGTTGCATCAAAACTTACCTGAATCCTTGAGACATGTCGCGTGCCTTCGTCCGTCTACTGTAGCGCGTGGTCCTCGGCTGGATCACTTGAGTGTCTCTCTCCCTCTCTCTCTTTCCGTCCTCCTCTCTCTCTCTCTCTCTCTCTCTCTCTCTCTCTCTCTCTCTCTCTCAACATGAACATGAAGATCCCCTCGCATCCATCGCAGCCTTTTCTACAGCTGTTACCTCTTAAGCATTCAAGTCTTTAAAAACATGCATTATAAGGGTAAGACCAGTAATGTTTCATCACAGCTAAAATGACTAATGAATGAATGAATTAATTAATTAATCAATCAATCAATCAATCAATCAATTAATGAATGAATCTGCATGATTTGAGCTTTTGTGCTATATAGTCATTTTACAATAAGCATCCATTAATTAACATTACTTATGCATTAATAAGAATTAACGAACAGTTAATTAATAGCAAGTAAGTAATGTGTCCAGTAATCATTTGCTATGCTATCAATTTGCACCCATTATGTAACAGTTTTTAAAGATAGTATTAACATTAGTTAATACCATAATAAGCATCAACTAACGTTAATTAACAGTTAATTAATGTATCTAGTAATAATTTATAAATGTATTATTGTTTTTAAAGATCTATTGACTCTACTTAATACCACAATAAGCACCACAGCTGTATTAAATTACAGAGGAAACACTGCACTTTATGCAACAAAATATCTAAAAGCAAAAGCCTATCAGACGGGCCACTCCGGGACAGAATCTTGTCTCTGGTCTAATTTGTGTTAGTTTAAGTGTGCTTGACGTGAAAACATTTGAGAACCATTGAATGACGTTACTACTAATACTAGTATATGGATGATAAAAATGATAATTAACATTTATGTCATTAAGTTCACAGCTAAGACATTTCATAAATGTTTATTCAAGGGTAATAATTAAAACTAAATAACTTATCCATCCTCCAACTTTTGGTGAAGGTTGAGTGGACACATTCTATGATCTTCATGTAGATGTTTATTAATGTTTAGCCTAATCTATAATTGATTTTGCATATTAGATAAGTATTTCTTAACCATAATAAACTGTGCATTAATGCTCTTTGTAACCCTTATGGTATTTTCTTCACTTCATTAAGCAAGCTTGGAAATGTATATGGGATATATATATGGGAAAGTATAGCTTATAGATACAAATGAGAGACCATACGACTATTTGTCTTTTTTTTATTTAGAGAAAAGCAGCAGCACAAAACTGTGTTCATATGTGTTTGTTCATGGTGGGTGTACCGTTACTGCTATCTCATCAATACATGTCATGTATCAACTCAATATTCAGTTTGACAATGACTCTGTTGTTGTGAGGAGGAGAGAGAAAGTGAGATTAGGTATTGGTGTCAGGCGTTAATCACCATTTGAATTATATGACAGCTCACTATAACTGAAGGGAGTTTATAAGATCCTGGACTGACAAGTGCTAACAACAAACAGACAGAAGCGTCAAGCGCCGCTGTCCTTCATATATATCTCATATGTTCACTGCTTGAGTTTACTTGAGGCTCCTGGTTTAAAAGACCACATGAGAAAAAAGCTTTCAGCACCACGGACAGCACCATCAGTTTTCATCGTGCCATCTAGCATTTGGTTGAAGGTCAGTGATGAGAGCGCTTGAACCCTGAATATCAGAATCAGAAATAAGTTATTGATCCCCAAGGGGAAATTTTTAAAATAGACCTTTACTCACTACTCTTCAGCCTGAGAAGAATATTTATGCCATGAAGTCCTGGTCTGTGTTATGATGTTGTAAGAAATCTAGTTTAAGTTTGAGGCAAACTTGTTTTTATTTGAGAATAGGGGCGAGTGGGGACGGTTGCAACAATGTCTCTCAGTTTCTGAGAGACTATTTGGACTACACCAACCAAATTTTTATTTATTAAACTTACTGTCTACTAATAACCCATGCCATTTAAAGATGATTACATATCAGCATCAAGGTCATTTAATATCATTATACAACACAGGGTTGCACAACAAAATAAGAGTTGTAGTTTCTTCATGCTACATACACGCATAGAACATATACCCAGATAATTAATTAAATTCAGAGTAGGTAAAAATATTAAACAAAATAAAACAATATACAGTTTTTTTTACATGCATACATGTATACATCCAGGAAATAATTCTGTAGTGCGTTTTTTGAATTTGCGTCAGGTTGAATGTAAACAGCAGCAACAAGATGGTGATGATAATATGGTCGACATCTTCACATTAAACGTCTGACATCTTGGAAACATTGTCCGTCAACTGTGACTATGTTTGTGTGTGAAGCATCATCGATGTACCACCTCCCCTCATCCAGCTGGCGTCTTGCATGTTGCATCCTGTCAGGTCAGAACTGGTTCGCCTGTTAAGTGGAGCATCTTGATCCTGTGCTGGAACAAGTCTCGTTAAGATGTGGGCACAATAGTCTCTGATTTCCCGTTGCTTGGCCAGCCTGAGTCCAGATTCATCCATTTTGCCTGACTGTATTTTCGCCAGGAGCAGCCTAAAGTCCAAGTGGGTTATGATTGCTCTTGTCCACGCTCACCTCCACTCCTCCTGGGGTGGTCTGCAGCGCTGCATCCAGCTGACCTGACTATGTGGTTGAAAGATACTGTGTGCATTGTTGATCGTTTCAAGGTCTGCTCCTCTTTAACCCAAACCCCATGCTTCTTTTTCCAACGTGTTGTGATATGTTTCAGCAATAAAGCCAAGTGACATATGATATATTGTTCACACTATTTATTTGAATGGAAGAGGTCAGACGTTGCAAGTTGCAACATGATCAAGAGACGGTTACAATGTGTGAACAATACATTGAATTTCACAATATAACTTTTACTTTATGTCTTACAAGGCAAATATTATGAAAATATGCATTGTTTTGCAACATTGTATTATTTATTTAAGTTTTGTTTATTTATGTGTAGAACGTAGGCCTAACTTGAGTCAATGTGCTGATATTAAAGATGCTATTCAAGCCCTATGTTTCAGTGTGAGAAAAGAAGAATGGAACATTTTGCAATGCAACAAACCTTTATTAGTAACATGTATTTCTTGGACAAAACTGCAACAAGAACTCATTTATGTTGAAAAATATTGTTGTGTGGTCCATTTTGATATAGCTATGACTGATTATCAAGATAGTTGACACTTAATTTAAGGCAGATGCTGTTTGCACCCGTGGTGGAATGGCGAATGTAGCTATTTCAGCCCGGGTGTATGTAGTCTAGCATGGCTGAGTCAAGCACCCAGGTGTCCGGAGCCAACGATGCTATTTGCACCCGGGGTGTAAATAGCCTATGTGGCTAATTACACCCACATGGTGGAGACACACCATGAGCTTTCCCCAAACCTAACAAAGTAGTCTTGTTGCCTAAACCTACCCAAACTGCAACAGAAAACTAAAAGTAATTATAAAAAACTGTCAATAACAAGTAAAACTATCATGTAACTTCACACTACTGTCAAATCTTAGTTTGACTCAGACAGGACTCAAATCCTGCTCTCCCACAGGAAAGTTTCATCTTCAGTCACTCTTTATAGCTAAAATAGGGGGGTCAGGTGTGAATAGCCAAATAGCCGCTGTGTGCCTATTTGTACGCAAGTGCAAATAGAAACTGATTGGAAAAATGAGACTTGTTGCAACTGTCCTTTTTTTTTACATACATCCCCAGTTTGCCCTATATTTTAAAAAGTATATATTTTGTTCAAATCAGTAGTTGTTTTTCTCATGGGTATCGCCAACTACTATCACTGCATAAACCTTCTGAAGCATCTCTGCCCCTTAGTGATGAAGACAGTGAGTGAATGGTTTAACTTCACCCCCCTGTTATTCCACGCAAAGACACTGCCCACTCCCCAGGGGGCACGCAGTTTACGCGATAGGGTTGTGTCGTGACTCACGCCAGGCGGTATAAATCACAAATAAACTTATAAAGGAGTCGCTGTGACACCGCCACTGCTGGTGCCCGGGGCTTCGGGAGCGAGCATCTGATATTGAACCTGAATAGAAGTGACATGTTTGGAAGGAGAGACTACTTGGATGCTGCAGCCACACTTCAGGGCAAAGGGCGACGGCGGTACTCGGTTTATTCGAGGACTGCAGTCTGCGTGGGTTGACTGCAAGGATTTCCAGCAATGACTTAAGAAGCAGGATTATTATTTTTATTATGTAGTTTAGGAGAGAACGATCAAATATAAGTGGTGGAAGAAATACTCAGATCTTTTACTTAAAGGTAGAATCAGTAGGATTTTTCCTGGCTGTTCTTAAATGCACCAGAAAGAAGCCACCTCATGATTGAAAGGGATTATGTTTTTGGGTTTATGCATTGATTTTTTTCAGGAAAATGTTGTATATTATGTCCTTAAGTTAAAGCCGCAGCACCACAGTGTAGAAATAGTCCGTTACAAATTAAAGTTGTGCATTCAAAAGTTTACTTAAGTTAACAGTAACAAAGTATTAGCATCAAGATATAAACAACTCCAAGTCCTCATTTAGATTAAAATTGTTTTATTGTACAACAACTACTACAACTCTGTAAAACACACAAGAAACTATTAAACTCTTTAAAAGCATATTGAAGTCAAATATTTTTTTAGTGTGAAGGGCAGGCAATATGGCACCGCATTGTGCTCTGTCCCCTAGGGGCACTTCAGAGGGCACTACCACATTTTGTCCACTGGAAGGGCACCCCAGAGGGCATTTTATGTTGTATTTATTTATCATAGGAGCATCCAAGCAGGCACATTTACATTTTTTTTAACATGGGGGCACCGGGTGCCCTTAGGTCTGTGAGTACTTTAGTAGAAAAAGTAAATGTACTGATTATGCTGAATGACCCATTTGAGAATCATGCACATTGTGTGACTGTATTGAATTATCGTTATTGATGGATTAATGTGTACATCACTTTATGTTGCAGCAGGTAAAGGTCATTTTAATTATGATATACTGCTGGGTAGCTTGTGAATTTTCCCCATGGATCAATAAGCTCTTCTGTCTTAATAATACGTCATCATTGATTTGTTGATTAGATTTTATATCATTAATGCAAATCTGCAAAGGGGTGTAAAAGGTACAATATTTGCCCCTACAGAAGTATCGAGTGACAGAAAATGGATATAGTTAAGTAGAGTACCTCAACATTGCTCTTAAGTATTACTTGAGTAAATATACTTAGTTACTTTCCATCATTGTCAAATATATAATTGTCAACTGGAGAAGCTGTACAAAATAGGTATATTGTAATTTTTTATTACACTGTTAAACCAAATACTCAAATTAATTATCTGTACTAAGTAGTGAAAACTTTTTGATTCTTTTGTCTTTATTAAAGTTTTAATTTTTGATCAGTGAGGGAAATAAGGTCCCTAAAACCCAAATACAACAGTTTAATTTATCACTATGTTGAGTTTCAGAATATGAAATAATGAGTTTTTATACATAAAATTTATTAACTTCTGTTAATTTATTGCAATGAGAGGTGAGGTGAATGACAATTCTGAGTTGCTTCTAATGAGAATATTTGAGTTGTCTTAATCAATCACTTTGATTTAACTGTAATTTTAATTGTACATGTAAAATCAACTCCACATATTTAAGCTCTGGTGACCTCCTACTTTTGAGTTCATGAACTCAAGAAAATTGTGGCACCTGATTGCCTCAGTATTTTGCTAACTTATTTAGGTTTACAGTGTATGTTTTTTAGGCTTTAGAGTGTTCTTCCTTTCACTCAGTAGGCTAATATTGATGTCACAGTTGTTGCTTACAGGTGTTGAAAAATTGGAAACAAATAAACAATAAACAATCATCTCTTCTTTTTTTCTTTTTCCAAAACACAAACCCCATCAATCAAGCTTTTGGCGAGCCTATTTTTCATGTTAGGCCTTGCTTGGCGCAACTCAGGGGAAGCAGGGAAGTTGGCACTAAGCTATTCAGCAACATTTTGTCCTTTCCATCAACGTGGGATTGATAGCCTATTAAAAAATGTGACAGCTTACAGACAACAGCACAAAGTATCTTACATAAACACTTGGTTTGTTGTTGTAAAGTGCCACATTAAACTGCTTGAAAACTTGCAAAGGGAGACACTGGATCCCCCCCACCAAGAAAATGAAACAGGTGGGTGGCATAAGTGTGAGTTTTTAAGTTCACAGCACCATTAGTGGTGAAGTTAAAAATCCATCCACCTATCCACCTATTCATCCACCCACCCTTCATCCTCTCAACCCATCTATTATCTGTCTCATGGGTTGGCTGATGGGTTGGCTCCATCTGCACAGTGCACAGTCATACTGTGTTTCTGCAGGTTTCAACAGGGGGAACTTAGGGCAAAAAAGTACACGCACAGTTGTCATTACTGGTTATTGGTTCAATAACACATTTAAAAGTGAGACTGAAGTTACCGCAACTTTAGAAAGGTAACCTCATAATTCAATCAGTCAAAATTGTACTTAAGACATTTTGTGACATTTTAATGCCCAAAAACAGACAAAAATAGACAATGGCAGACCTAAACACAGCAATTACAAAGAGCTCAGTGCAACGTTGCCCTACACAATCAGACTGAATAATAGCAACAGTTAGAAAAATATAATGGAAAGAACAGTGCAGTGTATAGAACCTGTGATATAAAAGCTCCGATGACAAAGACAAAGTGTGTAAGTGGAAAAGTGGGGTTATGGAGTCCATATCTTCTTGAACTGTCCCTGCAAGGACACTGTGCAGTCTGCCAGAACTGGCACCAACAGCAGATATTTTTCACAGCAGCCATTTTGACATGAAATAAATACAGGTGTTACCAATGATGCTGATTAAGATCCTGTGCCACTATTGTGCATGCTGGCTAACTGGAAAGGCTTTGCCACACTAAATGGAACTGTGTCTTAATTAGCATTATTAGTACCACCTGTGTTTACTCTACTATTTCATATCAAAAATTCTGCTGTTGCATATTGACTCGGTTGACCCAGGAGCAAAGAGAAGTGGTTTATATGCGAGGCCACACCAAATATTTTTTCCACATCTTGCAAAATATCCTTCCATTGTGCTTGGATTTCAGGACAGGACCAGACACCATGAGAGTAGGTTCCTCCTGAGATTCTTGTGGTGGTTTTTTATCCTCTAAATTTCAGCGCTGGCTTTAACAGTAAGACTTAAGTATCTGATTTGTTATGGTCGCCTTGCTCTGGCAGTAAACCTCAAATGAAGCACACCAACCACTGAATCACAAATGTTTGCATGACATCGCTCTTGTATTCATATAGTACTGCATGTTGGATTTACAAACGCACAAATTGAAAACAGTCTGACAGGGAAAATCCAAGCAGACTTTATTATTGCATGTCGCTCTCATGCAAAATCCCCTGAGTATACAGTAGGTTTCAATAGAGCATATAACATACAATGACTCAATTTGTGCATGTAACCATTATAAGCTTGAGTGTGTACAGTATTGAGCATTTTGAGCTTAGTCTGTATTGTCTACAATAGCTGAGATATAAATACAACAACTATGATTATTCAAAAGTCTCAATATTTTAACAGGAACGGTTCTGACCCCTTGTAATTATTCCACTTGTTGTATCATCTAAATTGTGATGTCTCACTTGCATTAGCTTCTTTCATCACCTAATGACAAGTGTATTCAGTACTGCTGAGCGCTGCTCTGCTCTTGTGTCCATGAGTCAGCCCCTCCAGCTCCAGGGGTGCTGTTTTGTAGGTGACCTCAACCAGGAAACGTGGCGTCTCCTTCAGTTAGCAACCATGAATTGAGGCACCGGTCAAACCGTTTCCACCTAGTAGGCAGCAAAAAATGATGCAACAGTGACATCTCCTGTTTGCTACTGGTTACTGCATGTTATTAAAAAAAAAAAGGGGGGGGGGGGTGTCAGGCATTGTAATTAGGTTTATATGGGTGGAGTTTTGTGTCTGTTTTTTTAATTGATGATGAATGCATATAGGCCTGCCTTTTAAAATGACCTGCCATACCATGAATGTATCATAATTTCTGTCACCTGTAGAGACTTTAAAGAGATTCTGTTTGTGAAGCTATTTTGGGTGGTTTCATGTAATTCATAGGAGGTACAAATATCCCTGATTTTATATGTAGTAATAAGCATATTTGAAATTAATTACACAAAACCCAGTGATCTCTTTAACAATTGCAATTTGACTGGTTACATCTGTATACTTTATTTCCATGATATAAAAGAACAATTTCAAACTACTTGTTGAAGACGTATGAGTCTATTTGAAGGAACTGAAGATTAAATTCAGGGCAAATTATTTTATTTTATGGGTAAAATCTTTATTACAAGTGTCAGTCTCCTTTTATTTTTATTTTTTAAGTTTCTTTCCATGGTTTCTTCCACATTTTTGCTACATTTTTAAAGTTACAAAGTATACATAATTTTCTAGCAGCATATGTCTGTGAAGGTTCTCAGTCATCCAGGTCATGGTATTCGTAGCAGAGTTTGTCATAGGCAACTGGACTTGATAGAGTTCTTGAAGACGTTTCGCCTCTCATCGCCTCTCATCGCCTCTCTCGCCTCTCTCTCTTCTAGCAGCATAACAGTATCTACAGTTTATTTTCATATTTTAAACTTTATTTCCAACCTTTCTTCTATATTTCTGATCACTTTTTTAAAACTTTCATTGCAGACTTTCTTCAAGATTTTTGTTATATTATATGTACTCTTTAAAGTGACTTTAAAATTACAAAGTATCTACAAAATTACATTACTTTTATATTTTAAACTTTCT
>JAJHUR010101860.1:0-35081 GCA_027495735.1 Lutjanus campechanus | reverse complement strand
AAAAAAAAGCACCAGGCCTAACAATATTGAATATATCAGAGCAGAGACAGAGACAGGAACAAAGTGGAGACAGAGGTGCCGTGGAGACGAAGTGAGGGCGGAGGATCAGTAGAGCAGCTCGGAGTGAATTTACAGAGGGACTTTGTGCCAACATTTCTCCTCTAATAAAGAGCACGTTCTCCCTCTGCCTCTCACTGCAGGCTTAGAGAGGCTGGCTTTATTGGTTCATATCTGACTGACTGACTGCTGCAGCCACAGGGGGAGTGTGTGTGTGTGTGTGTGTGCGTGTGTGTGTGTGCAGTGGGTGGTCACCATTCGCACGATATTAAACCCTCACTATATCAAACCTTTCATACAAGTTGATGGAGTGGGAGCAAAAGCCCTGAGGGCAGATGTGCACATGGCAATAAAGCAGTTTACTTTTTCTAATCTTACGGCATCTTTGACATAATAGGGGCGAAAGAGGTGAAACTGGCTTAGTTTAAGGATTGGGATTAAGGAATATCTCCTTTAGTATCCCAGTTGACTTCGTGCGGCGAGATTTGTTTAATTAGGTGGGTATTGGAGGCTTTGTGAGGGGTTTATCATGCCAGTCTTGGCTGTTAATGATTGACAACCAGTGGGGAAATTAAAGTTAACATCCATACACAGGCACCTACCTGTGCTGTGTTGTTTATGGTGTGTTTGTCCTCAATGTCTCTGTAGACGCCTGATGGCAGTTCCATAACCTGTGAGACAAAAAGATGGACAGACAATCAACCAAGCCTTAATGTTAAAAGTCAGGGGCACCACCTGGAACTGGTTGCACCTACTGGTCTGTACTAAACCTGGTCCAAACTGCCGAGTCAGTCCTCCTTAAGACCAGTCTTTACGTCAGTTGCACCAACTGAACTTAAGCTTGGTCTCAAGAGATTGCTGCAGGGATAAGTCCTTAAATCCAGAAATGAGTTAACACGTAAGCACTTCCTGTTTCTACATCTCAGTATCACTGGGTTTTTTGAATGGGTTTCTGGTTAGATTATCATGTTTTGTTCTATATGAAATACGTCAGTAAATACTCTGCTTGTAAATTTGAAGCTTTTATTTGTCTTAATAAAGGCGGCTGCTAACAAGTGGTTAAATGAGATGTCAGCCATTGTTGCGGATATTAAATGTCATCACAACAAACTTCTGCAAATTGTGTTTACACTATAAAAGTGGCATTCATTTGTGAAGATTATCTATACAAAATATGTGTGTCGGAAACTTTTGTTTGGGACAGAGATTATTTTCTGCATTAATCCAAAATTGAATGAAAAAAATACAATTGGCTTTTTTTGGAGGGAGCCAGAACAATACTAACCTCTGGATTAGGATACATAAATATATCATCCCTGCAGCAGTTTACAACACCTGATTTTAACAATGCACATTCATGTCAATGCAGCGTGTGTTGCATCAAGAAATCACATTGAGATCGAGATCTTAGTTACACGTGAGACCTGAGTACAGACTAAAAAGTGGGAAAAAATGATAAAATATTAATAAAATGGAAGGACATAGGACAAAAGATAACAAGACATCAACATACCCAAAAAATTATATATAGATTCATATAGACAGCATGATAAATAACAAATAATACATTTTAAAATATCCTTGGCATCTGTACAAAATAATTAAAAAATACAAGTATATTATCTAAAACAATCACAAATAAAATCAGTAAAACCTCTAACCAAATTTTTGAACTGCGCTACCAATATCAATATGTCAAATCTTTTGATGTTAGTGAGCTGACACTCTGTTAAGTGATTTCATGATTGAACTATTAATTAATTTTGAGAGACGTTGAGTTAGGATAAAGTTAATAAACCTTGTGAAATACTGTCTATGACAAAATCCTAATTGTTTGGGCCTCATTGTAAATTCTGCAAAAGTTATACCTTTCTACTACAAAAGTTTAAGATTTATTACCATTCTGACTGAAAAGAGGGTTTAAGACAATGTTTAAGACCGGTTGGTGTCACCAGCCTCTGGATTGTTGTCAGCTTTGAGGTTAGAGGTTGGAATTGATTGAGGGTGTTCCTCTGTTCTCAGTTTCATCTTGTGCGTCTATTTGCCTCTACCTCTCTTCTTTCCTGCTGTATCTGATTACTCACTCAAAACAGTTTCAGTCTTCTTTGCCATCAGGCTTCCTGTCACACTTTCCTTTCCTGCATTCGTTTTTTTCATGTCGGTCTACTTTTTCAAATTATCAGCACACGAGTGGAGGAAGGGCTGATTCAGTGTAGTTGAAGTATTTTGTGTGTGTGTGTGTGTGTTCATGCATCTGCACCTCACTCCTCTGTATCACCACTGAAACTGATGTGCAACCATGGGGAAAATTAATTTCTTATTACTTGAATCTCCCCTTCAACCTGCTTTCTACCTCCTTGTCCAGTCACAGCTTCCATTGTTGCCAACATGTACTTACAAAACACTCTTTTTCTGGACTCCATTTGTCAACAACCTCTCCGTTTTCTGCTCTGGCTTGCATCATTTCTATTCTATTTCTATCCATTACTATTCACCTGCAGTCTCACCTGGCTGCATACATCAAACTGGCTTTAAAACCCTCTTTTGCAGAGAGCCGGCTGGCTTTATTCGTGCTATCTCTGATGAAATTTGCAGGCTGTCAGGAGACTTGAGCAGGAAAGTCAAACACCAATCTGGCGAGCGTGTCCTTTCTACAGGAGCACATTTAGGATTTTCCCCAGGCGCATATACACACTGATTGGATCTTTTGGTGTGTGGTAAGTCCTGCATGCAGATGATGTACACAAACACACCCACACACATAAACTACAGATGAGCTCAGAACAGACAAACTGGGCCTTTCCTTGCTGCATTCACTCCTACAAATTCAAAATCTCAAAACCCATCAACCACTGCCTGATGAGGATTCATATAATAATAATAATAATATTGCTGATGATAATGATAATAGTAATAATAATAATAAACTTTATTCATCCAGCACCTTTCATACAAAGGAAACCAACTCAAAGTGCTTTACAAGAGAAAATAAAACCAGAGAAAAAATAGAATAATACAAGTAATAAAAACAATAAAAACAATCTTTCAATCAATCATAAAACAATGTAAAAAGGTCTAAAGACAAATAAAAAACTGTTTAAAAAAGTTGAAAAGAGCAGTTTAATTAAAAGCAAGATCGTAAAAACAAGTCTTGAGCTGCTGCTTGTCTCACGTGTGGTGGGAGTGTGTTCCAAACCTTTGGTGTATGAAAACAGAGGGCTGCGTCACTGTGCTTTTTGTTTTTGCTTTTTTAGGAATATATTTTTAGGAATATTTAGCAAGCCTGCACTACAAGACCTAAGAGGGCGGTTTGGAACATACTCAGATAAGCAATCATAAATGTATGAAGGTGCTGAACCATATTTAGCCCTAAAAACAAGTAAAAGAGTCCTGCAGAATGTATTGATGTTCAAACTGGTGTAATGAGGTCTCTTTTTCCTGGTTCCAACGTGCATTACAATAGTACAGGTGAGAAAATCATCTGTTTAACTTTGGCATTTTAATAAGGTGGTCTGTGGACTATAGGTTTGGAGCCAGCTTCAAGTGGCCATTTGAGAAATTGTAGTGTTTGGCACTTTGCATGGTTTATTTTTGAGGCTTGGAGGCTGCCACAAGTTGCACAACTCGGTTCAGTTGATTTCTATCATGGTGACCCATTCATAATTCTGGCATTGTTTTTAATCTTATGCACTTCTCTTGTGAAGGCTCAAAAGTGAAACCCTTTTTTTGTGCTGTAAATTTTTTTTCAGTTGAAACCACTGTGATTCTAAACTGACTCCTTCCTCTTTGTTTAGTAAACTTTAAAACTTTTTACATGTGTTAATACTCTAAAGTACCTGTTAGATGGAGTATCAGTTTAAAACTGGCTTTCAGCTACCAGCAGTTCTCAAACTGCAGTTCCCAGGCCAATTTCAGCCCACAGAAACATTCTGTGTGGCCCCCTGAATGTCAAAAGCATGGATTATATTCTAATCATTCAATTTCCATACATTCAACAGTCTAAATTTATTACACGACTTGGCATTTGTGTAAAAGTGTGCTGTAGCAAGCATCTGTCAGGTTAGGAATGAACTTGCAGAAAGTTACTGGTTGCATGGCAACTACTGGTGCCTCACGAGTGTCGCAGGAACTACCTTCTGTCATCAATGCAAGTGCTGGATTTTGGTTGACGACTCAGTAGTTTGATGTGGAAGTGAGATGGAAAAGCCACCATGAAAATAATCGCCGTGTGGTTGAGGAGAGAAGGAGGTTTCAGGAAAAATATAAACTCTCACTTTCTCAGACGTTGGGCGACAGAAAAAGTGATCTGCTTTATCTGCAAACAGGCGAATTTGATACTTAAGGACTTTAAAGGAGAAATCTGCATTATATTTACTGTAATAATTGATAAAATGATCAGTATATGTCATCAGTGATTAAGGAAACATGCGAAGTTGAAATTGACAACAACAGTACAGTCGTGGTGAACCCATTTAAATGGCCAACAGTTAAAAACAGCTGATCAACTTAGAGTGTAGGACTCATTGCTTGTTATTGTTGCTGCTCCTGCAGTGTTCCTGCAGCCTGAGTCTGGGGAGGAGTGGCCAGGGGAAAACACCGTACTGTATATTTAATATACCATCTATGGTTTAAACTCATAAGACTTATGTCATGATGTTTCCATTACTCATGTTGTTTTATTTATTTATTTATTTATTTTAATGGCTGCAGTATGGGTGGTTAGCCCAAGACAAAATTCCCACCTAGTGGGACAATAAAGTTTAGCTTACCTAATACTCATGCAATACTCATTTCTGGATGCACAATTGCTACATATTGCTTCTGTAATGGTAAAGACCATCATGAGAAATCAGTCAATCACAAATCCTGCAACATGTTCATGGGTTTTCCCATGTGGCTTCCAAACATATGCTGGTTCACTAAATTGGCACTCAGTTATCAAAACTATGTGAAGCTGGTGACCTCGACTAACGAAGCACACATCCTGGACGGTCAAACAAAGAAATGTGTGGCCAAAATGAAACATGATTCAGTGTGAAAGTAGACATTGTAATGGACACAGCAGGACTTGAGTGGCGTATTGATCGGGAGTCCTCTCGAGGACGAGCCTGTGCAGGAACTATCCATTGACACAATTATGGAAAGTATCGAGTTTCTCACTTCACTACAGGGACTTTATCTTCCTCTGGTAACAGAAAGGAAATTCCCTAGTAAGACACACACATACACACTCTGTCTCCTCCGCCATCTCTTCTCTACATCTCTGTATCCCACTGAATCACTTTTGATTTCTCTCTTCATACTAGGCCCATTTTTCTGTCCCTTCCTATTCCTTTCCTTCGTCACATCCATTTTATCTCTTTTTCTGCTGTTCATCCCAAACTCACTCACATCCATCAGCTCTGTTGGTTGGGTCTCACCCATCAATCCACCTTCACCCAGCTTCCTGTACTGTATATCTCAGAAGTAGAAGTTATACAGTTGTCTCTGTCATTTTGCATGAATATATCTATGTGGAGGTGTTTGAGGTGCCACCACGACACCTAAGCAGCCACTATGTATTGCTGGCTGTAGTTGCATTGCCATGTGAAGCATGAAACCTGCACATGCACTGCATGCCTGTCCTTCTGTAAACACTATTGATATGCCTTTCCTTCTCATACAAACAACTTTTGGTTAAAAAAAAAAAATCCATTTCAACAGACTGTTCACCCCAAAATGAAAAAAATCTAGATAGTTTTGGTGCGGTAGTCCGGTGGAAAGAAAATATGTCCTACATGAAAATGCTCCCAACAGGGTCTGATTTTTGGAAAGAGACATTGCTGCTGAGTCATTTAAATTAATTTTTTGGCACTTCGAGCACCACAAGCTGAGTATCATCTAGTTTCCCTATATTCAACAGAAGGCAGTATCTTTATGGCTGACTTCTCAGTCACTGTGCCATGCTGATTTGCATTTTCATCACACAAAGAGAGATGGACCTTCACTGGAGTGGGGCAAAAGCATGCTGGACCCACCTCAAAGTGAGCTGTGGTGATATTTTGCCAACTGCTAGATACTAGCTTTAACTAAATCTCTATTTTGAAATTAGTTTCCTTCCAGCGTCGATGTTTATATCTGCTTTATTTTACCGTTTCATGGTCGCTTTCATTTGGATAGGAGTCATGATGACGAAAACCCAACATTTCCTGATTTTGCTGTTTCATAATAAAAGTTTTTAGATTACAAGAAAGCAGGGACTTTTAATGTGAACAGTGTATAGGACATTAAGTGTTTATTTTCTGTCTTACAGCCACATAACTCAAGCTAAGCTTGTCTTCAGTTAAAAGACTCACCTTCAAGTGGGTAGCCCTGTTGTAATAGAGATGAAACCCTTGCTGTGCCAAGCTTACATGCCGAACCAAGTCAAGCCAAACCATCATGTGAACATGGAAAAGGGTTACTTATTGATAAATAGCACTACGGGTAAGGTGGAAAAATATACACTTTTGATTAAACTGTCCCTTTAATTCTTGTCTGTGCAGTTTAGTGAGTTGACGACGATACTAGATGTCAACACTTTGGATTAAAGTGTCCATGCCAAGTCGAGGGCAGCATAAGAGACGAAGACCAAAAACTCACGAAGCCTTACAGATTCCAGACGGGTAAACATGCGCCTCTATACATTCTACGCATGAGCATGCACAGTTACAAGTACACACATACAAACAGTACATTCACACGATCGCTCGCAGCAGCATACTCGTTGACACACATCTCTGACTAGTTTAATTACTCACATTAATTAGCCAGAGGCAGGAGCTACCCTCGATGCTCTTCTCTCTCTCTCAGTCTCACCTCCCTCCTCCTCTGTCTGGATCGTTCTCTCTCAAGTGCTTTCTAGGAGTGTGTATGTCAACCGGCATGCCAGTGTTGTATATAGAGCAGTACACTCCTGCATTATCATATTATGACCAGTGGCATCAGCTACTACACTGCTTGAAGAGTTTATTTCCACGATGAAGTGACCCTTTGAACCCCGTATGTACCCTTTTTGAAAATCTCATCTCCCCCAAAACCACTCAGCCGTGATTTCTTTGTTTTTCCGACTCCCCACCCACCCAATGTTTTGGGGAATTTTCTTCCACCAAACCCGCATCACACCATCCAAGCAAACCCACTTCCTCACTCTCTGTTCAGTCGGCTAATTGAATTTGCAGCTGACTTTTAATTAAGAGCAAGACTGATTTGCATAAAGTCGGATCATTTGCATATGGTCTGCAGCCCCTCCCCCCTACATGTCTGAGTGCCTGGCACGGAGCCAAGAACACGGGTGGAAACTGACATCGGAGGGAGAAATAAGGCGGGAGGAAGGAATGGATGGAGGAGGAGGAGAAGGTGAGGTGTCTGCCAACAAAGGCGAAGAGGAGAAACAGCAGATGGGGGAAGGAGGAGACAAATGGGGGCAAACAACAACTCATGCCATGAGACGGGAGGGTAAGCGAGGTAGACATGCACATACACAAAAAAACAAATGTATGCACAACATGATCTCCCACACGCATGCACACACACACACACACACACACACACACACACACACACACACACACACACACACACACACAAACAACACACCACACAAGGCATCACACTGGCACAAATATCTCCACAGATTCTGCTATCAAGTTAGCTAATTAATAAATCAGAGGGGGGAAAAATGGCGCGATGCATGCTAAACAGAGCACTCGTGTTACAAACAGGTGTTAATTGGTGGCACGTTGGTTCTACAGTATACAGATGAGCTGGGCGGACTCGATAACAAGATATGGCGATGAGGTGCAATGCATCGTTGTCCCCAGCTAAGAATTTTTTCAGTCAAATCAGATTTGGCTGTACAATGTCAATATTCGGCAATTCATTCTTCTTTTTTTCCAGTTCAGTGCACCACACTAAACTTCTATATCAGCCCACATGAGTATGTTTTACCAGTAATACTCATGAAGAAAGGCATTAAACTTTCTTTGTCATCTGTGGTTTTCACACAGAGAAAGTAAAAATCCTCCTATAGTTCAGGTATAAAAGCACTGTGGAGTGCTGCAACTGCTGTCCAGCGTCACCTGCCCTGCACGCTCTGTGCTCCTTCCGTGGATTACAAGTTTAGACTTGTGTGGTGGACATAGACTCGTACATGTGTTTGTCTGTTAAAGTTCACATATTAAAGACATACAAAAGGAAGCTTCTAGTTCAGTATTATATATGACACTTCACTTCAAAGTGCTCCCTTCCACCAAATATCCTGATATTTACAGTGCTGTAACCACCTCTTGCATATTCATGCAGTTACACATTAACCAGGAGGAGTATTCATCAAATTGCTCTGCTCTGATAGGTCCCATTCATCACACTGTGCCAGGTCTGACCAATAAGCAAGCTCCTGTATATTAATACCCATCCCATAATGCCTAGAGTGGTGTGTCTGTCTATCTAGGGTGGATGACATACTTGAATCTGCAGTGCAATCTGGCAGTAGAGTGGCAAAGCTGCATTAAAACCACTGGCATGGTGCGATCTGGAGCATTTACACAAGTTGATATACTCTGTGTGTTAAACTAAATATGTATACAAGCAGACATACAGTATCTAAACATTGCGTATGACATTAAACCTGAAATACAACCACTGTACACCTTTACATGTAAGCAAACACTGTGCTAACACCCTGTCTGAGTCGCCCGACTTCATTAGTATCCAGAAAGAATGCAGTTCATTAATGAATGTCATTAAGGCAGGCGGTGAAGCGCTGGGTGGCTGCCAACAGGACGACTGCTGGGTGGCGTGCAGAGAGGGGACGAGCAGCGGCCAGCACTGAGCAGAGATGCAGCTGCTCCTCTCCCAGTTGTTCCCAGGGGAGATGGAGAGAGTTGAAGAAAAGGAGTATGAGAATGTGGGGGTCTCAACTCATGAGTTGAAGGCACGGGTTTGCTCGAGGGTCGGGGGCCATGGGTGTTGCCGGCGTGTGCCATCTTAATACTGCGGAAGATTGGGGATGTCAGACGCCATTTTGGAGGAGCGATGCAGGGAGTCGCCATTTTGTACTCTGCACGGGGAATATGGGAATTAATAAAACAAAAAAAACTAACCTCAGCTAAAGCAAACATCTAAGTCAGTGCTTCTCAACCTGGAGATCAGAAACCCCAAGGAGGCTGCGAGATAATTTCAGAGGGGTTGGGGAGAATAATTTATAGTATTGTGGTGAGTGGCCACACTATATTTTGTCCTGATATATAAATAAACTGTCTACTACTTCTTTATAACAATGTGCCTTGAACTTTGACCCTCTTGCTTGCACCCATCACGAAAGATTGTGAGTCAGAATAGCCAGAAAAGCATGCTGGTTTGTAGGATATCAGATGCAGATGCAGTCCACACCCTGGTATTTTTTAAACACTGCATTTATTGGAACATACTAAATCTTTTTCTGTCATACTAAATATTATGGTAGTATGGGTATTGGAATGCACGGTTTCTCAATATGGCACTTTTTTGCCAACATTATCATGCTTAACCAAACAGCTATAGCCAGTTTTACTAGCTATCACATGGAACAACAAAAAGCTCAAAACTAAGGCCAACAGGAGGCTGGACAACAGATGGATATACTTTCTGCAATATGGATTTTTTTGTCGGGGTCGCCAACCTGATTATTTTGGGTGATCGTGACTCGAAAAGGTTGAGAACCATTGATCTAAGCCATAAAAAGGCTGACTGATGATTGACTCATTGTCTGGTCACATGGCAGCACAAACTTTGTAGATACAGTTTGAAGTCAGATCAGCAACTGGCTTCCTTCAATCCAAATGAACATGAAACCACCGTCACTTTGTTTTGCATCTCAGTACTGACATTTAAAAGGTGCAGTGGAGAAAGATTGTTGACTTTCAGGCTCATTCCCAGGTTGTCAAATACTTAAACTTTGCGAATAGTTGAGAGCAACCCATCTGGGTACTTTGCTCCTGCGTCATGCTGTCGCCCCTTTTGTGCTGAAAACAACCACTCTTTGGATAAAATGAGAAAACAGTACCAATGATACAAACTCTGTTCTAAAAGCAGCTGTTTTATGGTACAGTGCTTGTTTTCACTCAAAGTGGGGAGAGGTTGTTCTCAAGACAGGGACATGACACATGGCTGCTCTCATCCATGAGCATAAACAATCAATCTTACTGATCTGTGATTGGCAAAAGTTTCTAAAGCCTCAAAATGGAGCCAAGAGGAGAAGTCTAGTTTTCTCCCAGACAACTTAAATTACATTATGCTTAAAAGCTTAATGTGGAACCTTTGTCCAAGGAAAACCAAAATAAACTGCCTATCCCACCTTTAACAAAGACACTTGGGAACAAATTAAATGCTGTACATGGTTCAATTTTGAATGCGTGTAATTTCTGTTGCAAGAGGTCTAACAATCAAAACAATTTGCAGAAAGGCTGACTTTGATGAGGCTGTTATGTAGTATCATGAGAGTTGTCTGCATTGTTATGTCAGTGCAGATGAAAATCTGCGTGACATGACTCAGGCAGAAATCACGTTCACAGTCGAGGAAACGTATTAAAGTTTAATTAATGGAACATTTTGTCACATTTATCAACTTCCTTCTTCACTCCCTGGCGTGTTAATTGGTGTTTTCCCTTGTGTCCCAGGAAGTTATAGCAACTAGAGGGGATAAAGGCAACCAAATGAAACACACCATTACCATGAATACAATTACAGATTTCTTTGGGTTTGAACATTGTTGGAAACATTTGGAATAATTAAGTACACAACTCGACAAAATATATAACATATGTGTAGTTGTTTTTTGACATTTTAATGCGGAAAAATTACATATTGTGCCTTAAGGTAATCTTAAATGGAATGAAGCTTGTGTCCTATTCCTGTGTCATTCAACCACTCAGCAAATCTTTTTGAGTCTCACAAAAGAAAATCACCTCCAATTCAGACTTGACAATTTCATATACCATATTTCTATTAAATATAATGTTTGGGTTAGTTCCATTAACATGAAAATAATTACAATTGTCTCAATTTTAGTTGATATCAGTTTATCAGTTCCATCTACACTCTGCTGCTCCACTACCTCAGGAAGGTGACGTCTGCACATGCTCACACTGATCCAAGGCATCGCCTGGCACTCAGGACTCGTCTTCTCCCGTCTCTCTGACGGTAAGGAAGAAAACACTCACTTATGCATTCAAGTAATTAGCGCTAATCAGCCATGCACTGACCTAGCAGGCGGCCATATTGATTTCAGAGGCTAATCAAGGAAAAGCTTAATGACTTGACAATTAAAGTGCTCCAGCATATGAATTACACCTGCGATTAAATGCTATTGGGATCCAGTGTGGTAGAAAATTATCTTAAGTGTGGTCTTTTGGAGCCTATACAGTCAGAGGATATGAGCTGATGATTTCACACACACTTGTTGTTCATCTTAAGCCCCTCTGCAGGCTGAGTCTGTAAAATGTACAAACCCCTATTCCAAAAAAGTTGGGACGTTGTGTAAAACGTAAATAAAAACAGAATGCAATGATTTGTACATAGTTTAGGACTTATATTCAACTGAATAAAGCTCAAAGACAAGATATATACTGTACACTCATTCTGAATCTGATGCCTACAACATATTCCAAAAATGTTGGAACAGGGGCAACAAAAGACTGGGAAACTTGCGAAATGCTCAAACAATGCCTGTTTGTAAAATCTTAAAGGTAAGCAGGTGGTAATATTATCATTAGATATTAAAAGATATATTATATCCTTGAAAGGCTCAGCTGTTCTTAAGCATGGAGGGCGTATGGTTCACCACTTTGTGAAAAACTGTGTGGGGAAATAGTCCAACAGTTTATCAACCAACCAACATTTATCAATACAAAACTTTAATTTAGAGAATTCACCATCTACAATCCATAAAATCATTAGAGGATTTTAAGAGTCCAGAAAAATTTCTGCAAGTAAGGAGCAAGGCTGAAAACCAACAATGAATGCCTGTGACCTTTGACCTCTCAGGTGGCACTGCATTAAAAACTCACACAGTTGTATAAAGGATCCTACATGGGCTTAGGAACAGTTAGGAAAAAATCTCAGCCACGAGTCCACAATTCAGATTTCTTTATGGAAATCATGGACGTTGTGTCCTCTGGGCTAAAGAGGAAAAGGACCATCCAGATTGTTAACAGCAGTAACTTCAAAGCCAGCATCTGTGACCATATGTGTGTTTGTGCTCATGGAATCATGGGTAACTGTCTGTCTGTGAGGGCTCAATGAATGCTGAAAGGTACATACAGGATTTGGAGCCATCCAGACGACATCTTTTTCACGGACGCCCCTGCTTATTTCAGCAAGACAACGCCAAGACACATTCTGCCTGTGTTACAACCATGTGGCTTCTTGGTAAAAGAGTTCAGGTACTAGACTGACCTGCCTGCATCCAAACCTGTCTCCCACTGAAAATAAAGGGAATAAAGGGGAAAAGTTCAATAATGGGGAGAAAATTAAAAGAAATCTGAGAAAATATATATTTACAACTTTAATCTTTATTTCTTTAAAATAAGATAAAGGAAAATTTGTTATTATCAATAATACAAGTACAAAAATGCATCAGAACACATAAGAATATACAGGACAGAGCATGACAGTGACAGCTTAGGGAATTATATATGGTTCAAACAGATAAAGATCCTTGGTATATTATGGAAAATAGAAGAAAAAGTTGGCTGCTCAATGGAAGACTAGATTTCTTTTTCAGATTAAAAAAAGGTTGAAAAATGCCTAAATGTAGCTCAACTTGGCACCAACAAACCCGCTCTCTTTCCAGTTTCAACCAACATGCAAACATCCTCCAATAAATACGGCACTACGATATCAGGGCCCAAAAGCAGGAAAAGTATGTGAGTGAGTGCATGTGTCAATAATCTGAATAAGTGGACCAAAACCGATGACAAACTTTCACATTTTATATCGTGCATAAATACTTATTCATCTTAAATCACTCTTAAGATATTTCTATTAATAAACCATGATATTTATTACTGGGAATTTAAAACGGCGTCAGGGGCCTGACGTCCATATTCA
Organism: Lutjanus campechanus; assembly: GCA_027495735.1. Taxonomy (NCBI): domain Eukaryota; kingdom Metazoa; phylum Chordata; class Actinopteri; order Lutjaniformes; family Lutjanidae; genus Lutjanus; species Lutjanus campechanus. The sequence goes on along the minus strand of JAJHUR010101860.1, from coordinate 21,917 downwards.
ACATGACATGAACATTTAAAGCAAAACACAGCTTGAGACAAAAAAAGATGATGTGCTATGTAGTAACCTTTTTTTGTTTCACTATGGGGACAGAGCTGAATGATGCTACATCACACACACAGACTGGTATGACTGTGTATGTGTGTGTGTCACATGCTGGCAAAGTGCTGCCCAGCACCCTTCCAACATGCAGTGAACAAGTGCAATAATGAATATCATCACCTCCCACGTATGTTGGTAAAGCTGTGTGCATAAAGACAGAAAACTGTGCTTCTGTTACGGCATGAATTCTTATAAGCACTGCCAAAAAAAACAAAAAAACATCAAACTTGAGAAAAGTAAAAGTGGACGAGATTAACATGTTATTGATTAAGGCAATCCTGACACTGACAGTTATTAAGTGTCAGTCTGTTCTGTTTGGCAGATGCCTAATGTTTGGCACCACAAGTGAAAACCACAAAGTTTAACTGTAAGATGTGGAAGCAGGTAAAAATCAAGCTGCAGCATGTTACAAAGAATCAAACTTCTCTTCACTCTCTTTGTCAGCGATAGTGAGAGGATAGTGTTTGTTAATGAACAGTCCTTTCGGCCGCCAAAAGTCACTGAAAATAAAGTCCCACTGGCAGGCTTTTACATTTCTGTCCCACCTGTGTGGAGGAGCTGGATGGAGTGGAGGGAAGACTGTCAATGAAGTCTCATTGTAAATGAATTATAACCCAGTTGAGGTCAACTGCAGTGGGGCACGGGGGCGTCTACATCTCATGGGCGGCAAGATGATGTTCTGGGATACCGTTGGCATGAGCCACCACTGTGTTATTCTCATTGAGGCGCCTCACGCGATACATTTCATAGTGGATGCTGCTGGTGATGTCCTTAATGTTCTGCATATGGGTCCTGGAAGAAACACACACAGACATACCCATAAGGAGTTAATAGAAGAGACCCACTTTACAATAATATCTACAGCTCCCTTCTGCTCAAAAGTGTGTTTTGCTGATTGATGTGCAGCATTTGAAAAATAAAGTCTGTTTTCACATCTAGCATTTTATGTCATAAAACATGTTTAGAGGGAATCTTTAAACACAAAGACACAAGGCGACATGAAAGAATTTAAGACATACTGATATGGAGACAAAATGTCCTCACCTGATGAGGAGATCCCGTAAATAGGCGAACTCACAGTGGGCTATGTTCTCAACTAAAGGACAGAGAGAAGTTATGAGTTATCAGAAACAATTGAAAGTGAGCTAAAACAGGCAACAATAGGGGTGACAGTATGACAGCAGCAAGCTATGTTTAGTCTCTTAAAGGTTTCCTTAACAGTCCACTAGGTGGAGTCAGTGATCTCAGTGTGATCTCCCTGTAGACGCTGATGTATACTGATGCCCTCAACCAATAAAGATCTCTGTTGCTAACTTCATGTACATAGAGTCCTTTTGAAGAGATAAGAGACTATCTGCTCAAAGACGCGTGTGCATGTGTGTGTGAGTGTCTGCACAGCACACACTGCAGGAAATGAAACTTCCTTAATGAGATACTCGATAGAGGGGTGGTGCCTCCTGTCTGGAGTGGATAACATAATTAAATATTGAAAGACGAATCCTGCAGCAAGAATGGATGTTAACAAAACACAAGACTGTCCTGGTACAACTGGCCAGCTGATGAAGATAAATAACATTAACAAAGCAAAACAAAAAAGAGCAAACAGACCATCAACTAATAATCTATTAGGTTTTCTCACTAGATTTTATACTTTTCAACAAAAACAACTAAACCCATGACATTTTCCTCTTCCTCTCTTATGTAAACATCCACAGTGTATCCTTTGTGATACAAAAGGGGACACGTGGGGTGGGGGAACCAAGTAAACAAATCAGGCCTCTTCAGACAGACTGTATCTGCTGGAGGCCTCATCCAGCTGCACGGCACACGACAGTCTGAAAGCTAAATGGAGCATTGTTTTTATTGACTGACGGACTCAGTGAGGTCTTTACCCAGCTCCCTTTTGTCTTTTCTTCTCAACAAAAACACTTCCCGGTTAGTTATGTGCATACTGACACATTCTGTCATGAAAGTGTCTTTCAAAGTAAATTTCAATGGAAGAAGAAAAAAGGGAAAACAGCAGGGCTGCCCCCTGAAAGTCGTTGATTCGAATCATTAGTCAGAGTCAACTGAGCTTTTCCAGTCTGCGTGTCGCTTTTGTTTCTTTTTTTTGTCCATCAGCATGTTATTACAATAACAGGATAAAAAATATGGAAGCTTACAGAAGTGCACAGGGATAGCATTTCAATTAGGAATCGTGAAAAAAGGGAATCATGAATATATTTTTACATTAGCTAGTGCAAGCATTTCTTTTTGTTTAACCATGAACAGCCTTTTTATTGCTCCCGCCAAACTGTAATTTTAATCATTGTCTGCTTCATTCAAACTCAACTGAAACAAAATAAAACTCACCAAAAATGTTTCAAGTTTGTCTTTTTGCATTTTGACTGGAAAATATTAAGCTGAATTGTCCTGATTATTTCCTTATGTACTGAGGTAATGGTTTGGGGGCTGGTGCATTTCTGTGGCACTACAGTGTTTCACTTATAATGCTATTTTGTGACACATCGTGTTTGTGCGAGGGAGGTGCAGTCTCAGCAATTTTGGATGTTGCACTTAGCCACTTTGAGATTTGGATAATATATCAATTAATAGTTCAGCCCTAATTAGAACTGTTTCTCTGTATGTGCCTTTTAAAAATCCTTTTATTTAATTATTACTTCAGTGTATTATATGGAGATTTGGTTGGCTGGGAATCGCCATTAGTTTATTCTTCTTATTACTCTTTTGTTTGTTTGTTTGCTTTTGTTTTGTATATCAACGTTGTGCTCACCATTACTGTTTGTTATGCGTAATGGGATCTTCAACAAATATTTGATCACAAAAAAACAAACAAACAAACAAAAAAATCGCTGTTCAAACAATCACAAACTCTGGTTTGCTCAATATTAACCCTTAAGAAGAAGCGGGGAGTGTGCAGGGGAGAGAAACGCTACTGTGCACCAATTTTGTAACTGAACTATAGTGGACGCACATTTTTACTTTCACTGTGTGAAAATCTTATGTTTTCACATCACATATGATGAACAGAGGCATTAAAATGCAAGTCTTGCTGGTAACACATACTTATAAGAGCTGATAAAAGAATTTAGAGTGACGCATTGAGCTGAAAAAAAAGGAAGAAAACAAATCGTCAAATATTCGTATTATGCTGCCAAATCTGATTCAACATGGAACAGCCCTAGAAAACAGGGACTGAAAAGGGAGGAAAGACGGGGAGAAAGAGAGTTGTACCTTCAATGGTTCCCCACTTGGTTTTCCTCCCCAGCAGCCTCCTGCCATTGACCTGGTACTCCTGGTCGCTGCCCACCACAGCGAATGGGATCATCTCCTGCTCACAGGTTAAAGGCCAACAGACAATGGAGTCAGAAATGATTTGAGTTAAGTACATTTAAAATTGACTCTGAGCGGATTAAGGATGGCTGCGCTCTCTGGAAAGGCATGTCTGAGCATAAATGAGGATAATAGAGTCGCATATCCTGCCACATATATCTGTTAGGACCTGTGCTTTGAAATGATCCCCTCACCCTGATCTTCTCGTTGATCATTCTGTCCTCGGCATCCTCGTCAAACTCTTTCTGAGGGTACACGTCAATCCCGTTGGCTCGCAGCTCTTCCCTGATCTGGTGAGAGCATGTTCAAACATAAAGAGAAACAAAACAAACTTTTAACCCACTACAGTTTTCAAAGGATAAAAGCTAAGGCCTTTAATTGCAGGAGTAATTAGACAGACGTGCTTGATGCAGTCTTGAGAGACATCAAACAAATGGACCTAAATCTGTGCAGTGTGCAGATTAACGTGGTATTAACGCTAATCTGCATTCTAATCTACTCCAAAAGTTTGGGCTTAGTCGTTAATTGCTCCCTGTGTACAAACAAAATAAAAAACCTCACAAGATCGATGCCTATGCATAAACGTGTGCACACATACATATACAAACACACACAAGCATGCACACTGCACACATAAACCAGAGGGAGTTTAGCCTCCTCATTGCTAATGAGAGGAGGGGAAATCCTGAAATCCTTGAAAACACTGCCAATAAAAACATAAAAATGAACGGCTGCAGCCCTATTAACTGTTTGGAGGAAGTGTAGAAGGGTGAAGAGTGGGAAAGAAAGACAGAGTTGCTCTTGAGCTCTAGCTGGAAAGTCGCCATGTTTTCTGACTATCCAGAGAACGAGTGGAGTGTACGAGAAAGAGCCACCATAGAAAACCACAGGAACTCATCCCGTCTCCAGTTACTGCACCACAAACACGAAAAATGCAAGTACAGAGAGGGAGACAAAAAGAGGATGTTTCCAGATTATGGATGTGGATTTAAAAGAAACAAGAAACAAGAAAACTGAGATAAAAGAACAGAAATTAGTGCTTCTCCTTGAGGTGATGAAATTAGTTTGTTGTATTGCTCCTTTTGGCTATTGCACGTTTGTAACCAAACCACTTCCACACGACTGCAGTTCTTTTTTTGGAACCAAACCCTCCACCCTAACATTGCCATTATCACAATATGAATTCATAAAACTGTAATAATTCCATTATCATGATATGATTTTTCAAAAATCATATATCATCATATATTATGGTCGATCAAGCAGAAAACTGGACAATTCATTGTTAACAGAATCCTATTTAAGAAAAACAACAAGAGGACACGGAGCAAGAAAGATGTTACCTTCTTTTTGAAGAAGTCCCTCTCCTCCAGGGTGAGTGTATCCGCTTTGGCAATGACTGGGACAATGTTGACCACCTTACTGAGACGTCTCATGAATTCAACATCAAGAGGCCGCAGACTGAAAAGGAAAGAAACAACATAAGAGAATGAGAGATCATTAGTAACCATCAATGCTTGTGGGTTTAAAAAAAAAAAAAAAAATTGTTAATATTTGTTTGCTTTGGCAATATAAGCACTGTATTTTCATGTCAATTAAGCTCACTAAATCGAAATTGAACTTGAGAGGCCCAGTGTGTGACCCTGACCTGAGGAACACACTGGGACCAACCAAACCTCGTACATCGTAAAGTCATAAAGATATAAACTTAGATCCAAACAGCCTCATCATGCATTAGTTCAGTTAAAAAAAAACCAAAGAGCTAATACGTAAAACAATGGGCCAGCATTGGGGAGAAGAAAACACTGAATTTCACATAAAAATCTTATAAACCAGAGAGAGCGAGAGAGCGAGAGAGAGAGAGAGAGAGAGAGAGAGAGAGAGAGAGAGGAGAGAGAGAGAGAGGGCAAACAGATGTGAAACAATAAAAATTGTGTAATACAAAACTCCTCCACCAGAGGGCAGATGTTCCTAACAACTCTTCCAGAACGAAGACACTACCTACCAACATACAGTATTTACAGTTACAGTGTTGCAGGTGTGACCTACTCATACTATACAATGTGTGCGAACAGCTGCTGGATGAGGCTGACAGGACTTGTGGTCACTTTGAGGAGCTCAGGTCTTTCCCACAGTTTGACACAAGCACCTGCATGTGATTACAGCGGTGGATCCTGGCCTGGTTAACAGAACTACAACAAAGACTGGCCAGTGTCAACATGCAGTCTTGTACACTCATGCAAGAACACCCTGAAAAAGACTAAAGTGCAAAATTGACTGCATGCTCCCAGGCACCCACACAGACTCTTGTCCTTCCTGTTTCTCTTCCATTAGACTTTTAAGGCAAACTAAGCAGCTGCTGGCCAGCCTGTGTGACATCTGCAGTGCTGGATCAACATGAAACACTGCTGGATGAGGCACAGAGACAGGGGGCCATTTCACACCAACCCCTGCCTGAGCAAAGACAGGCCATGACACAAAAGCACAGCACTTGAATGGCACTCTGTGGTCGACTGTGTGTTGGTGTGTGTGTGTGTGCTTGAACAAGGCTGACAATCCACAGCTGCTCAACATTTTCCCAAGACCGGCCGCTGCACTCGACTAGAGTTACACAAACGCGAAAGCTATAAAATGCACAGTGAATCTATCACTTGATGGACACATGGGACTGTGCGTACCCTCCCCCCTCACTTCTTTGCTATAGTCGAGTAGACCCCGTACAGCGAGAGACTAAACCAGCTCAGTGTGGAGAGGGCGGGCAGTTTATGCAGTTCGATCAGAGCCAGATGTGTGTGTCTGTAAGAGATCCAGCAGCAGAGACTGGGGACATTGTGCTGCTTCAGGGCCTGGCGAGAGCAGCACATCTTTCCAGTGTGTGTGTGTTCTGGGACATGTTGCTTCGTGCTAAGCGGAAATGTGTGGGGACGTGTGTGTGTTCAATATCAAGGGGTAAGAGAGCAGAGAGATGTTTCACATTACCTCACACTGAAAATAAAAATCTGTATCAATACATGATCTCTTAGCACACGCTCAACAGACTGTTACTGCCAGTAACAATGGCAGTTGTTCTTCCAGTTGATGTAATTTTATTGTATAGTCACTGAACAGCAAGTCAGGACAAGTCACCCCTTGTTATATTAGATGACCTGACTGATAGGCAAAAGTCACCATTTGTTTTAAATTCAGGTTTTTTTTGTGAAATACACTTTTTTTTCTAGATACCACCCTCCTGTCTGTATTGAAAACATGAAGCTACTGCCAGCAGCTGTCTAACCTAGCTTTGTACAAAAAGTGGGAACAAGATGAAATAGCTAGAGCCTAGAGCTAGAATCAGGCAAACGGTTGTTCCAGTCTTCATGCTAATGTTAAAGGTACCACGTGGAGTTCCTGACCTGAGTTTTTTTAATGATTTTTTTTGTCCCGGATGAGGATGCACATGCACATGCCAGTGAACACTAACAGAGTGCAACCGCTTAGTTAGCATTGCTCTGGTTCCCCTCTCAAAAAGTCAATGTGATTTTTCCATTGCATTAGGGATTGTTGCAGAAAATAAGCTCTGCAGTGAACACATTTTGTTCAGAAAGACAATCCTCACAAATGAACACCATTTTTATGATTTTGGAGCATAAATGCAATTACCAGAAGTATGACACCATGGTCACTTGACTCACCCCCCACTAAATGTTTGGCATGACATTAAATGTTAGCAGCAACCACTGTTGTCTCATTAAGCCTTTTGTTAGTAACTGGCTTTTTTTAGCACACAAAAAGCTTTAAAAGACAGTTCAGTCCTAAATCAAAACTTTCTTTCTTTTTTCTAGCAAAGTGAAAGTAGTTCCAGAAAATTCTGAAGTAGTTCCAGTTGATTCTACTGCAGACAGAAAGTAATTCCTACATGAAACTGCACAGAACAAGGTTTGTGTATTATCATGAGTAACTGGGTCATGATTTCTTGAAACAGACACTGGTTTTGAATTTTTCAAATGTATTTTTTGGTGCTTTGAGCACCACTAAGCCAAGTGCCATCTAGTTCCATTATACAGGAGAGAAGGCAGCCATCTCTACAGCTGATATCTCCAAAACTCTGCAACTCACACCAAGGAAAAAACCAAACAAACAACAACAACAAAAAAAAGATAGCTGGTTTCAAACTTTCCATTTAACTCTTAGCAAGGTAGCTCACTAGCACCAATACCAGTATCAAAAATGCCTCTGATACAGTTTAAAATGCTGGATTGGGGATTTGCAAATATGCAAGTCTACACACCGATCCGATATTACATAATTGATTAGCCCCAAAGTGGGACTCTGCTACTTCCCAGCAGCGTCACGTACATCACATTTGAGCCAGGCCATACAACAATTATAGCAATAATATTACATCCATACAGGGTTGGTAATACAGCTGTTAAAAACAATAATATATATTTTTTAATAAATTGCTATCAAATTGGTACTCTGAATCAGCTGATTTGCAAAGTTAAGGCATGGGTATCTGCAAGGAAAAAATGGTATCGGAACATCTCTAGTGCTCACATGTCTATATTTAACCATGTTTGAATGTATCCTCACCAGTGTCCTGTTGGGGGGATGAAGTATATGCAGCAGTGGACTCTGGAGTCTGGAATCCTTTTCTTCCTGTTGATGTTGATCTCCTCCTGGAGGTATGCCTCGTACTGGTCATTAATGAACTTCATGATGGGCTGCCAGCTGGACCAGGGCAGGGGTGAGTTGAGGGGATGATGAGGGGGGAGTGTAACGGAAGGAGATAGACAGATATAAAAGGAAAGAAGGAAGCAACACAGAGGCAAAAAAGGAAGAGAAGGGGCAGATGGATAAGATATAGAGACACAGGAACAGGAAATGTAAGACAACAGGAAAAGAAAGGGAGGGTTACAATCTGGTTCGGCACAATTTAAGTCTTGTTGTTTATATAGTCAACACAGTGTTGGTAGAACAGCGCACCAGTTCTCATTGTTGATCTGGTCTCCAAAGCCTGGTGTGTCAATGACTGTCAGCTTCATTCTCACTCCTTTCTCTTCGATATCTGCACACAAAGAATCATTATGATTAGTAATTATTATTAATATTAATAATATCATCAATCATATTATTCTTAGTAAGCTTACAGGATTCTAAAATTGGACTTCAGTCTGGAAAGTAGGGCTGTAGCCGATATCCGAGTACTCGAGTACTCGCTCGGCTTGGGCGGCATCTGAGTGCCATTTCACGTACTCGGATGCCGATATAGGATTGGTTTCATCTCTAAACTGAACCAGGCATTATAGATAGTAGTACAGAAACGTAGCTTGATGATACATTTTCAAAACAGCTGCCTAATTTGGAACTGGGCTGGTTTCGGGAGGCTTTTCAGAGATTGTTTCAGCCATAATTACAGTAATCTAGGAGAATTAGAAGACAGACAGAAGGATAAGGTACTTTAAATACTGGAATCGGAAATACTTTGGGCATAATTAAAGTTGCTCCCATTAAGAATGGAAAAAATATATAAGGTTAGAGAAAGAAGAAATTAAGAAGTATCTAAAAATTATATATTCTACTACAATAACAGAAACAATACATCAATAATACAACAAAATATACAATATGAGTATGAAAAAATATAAAAGACATACAATGTAACAAAACAGCAAATTTAAGAATTATGTACTAAATGTGAATCATGCTACAATACAAATATTTTGTGTGACTAGATAAGCAATAAGTAGATCATGGCTGACTAAGGGAAAAGTGTAAATAAATACAGTAAGGGTAGAAAAAAAAGTATAAGATTGGGTATTTTGTTTGACAGACACAGACGGACAGAAAACACAAGAGGCACAGAGAAGAGTTGAGGGGTTCAAGAGTTCCATACCATGACTGATGGACTTTATTTCGATTGTTTTGGGGATCTTCTCCTGGGCTGTGGCCAGCACTGACTTACGGCTGACTTTAGACTTGAACAGCGTGTTCATCAGAGTCGACTTTCCCAGGCCACTCTGTCCTGTAAGCACACAGGCAGACAGTGAGAAAGACACACAAACACACCACAAGATTGAGAAAAAAAAAAAAAATCTTTTACAGTGACTGCTTACGCTGCAGGTACCCAGCAGACTACATGTCATAACAGTGGAGCCGTAATAAACCCAAACAAGATTCAGTGATTATTTTACCACAACTCAGGACGGCTCCAGGCTGTCCGAGGCGGTGACGAGCTGCAGGTGTCTGTCTGCACAAACACTGCCAGCAAAGCCATCAGTACACATGACAACAACCCAAACACACCATCAGCAAGACAGATTGGACCCTGAGGTTAACTGTCTGTTTCTCAAACAGTCAAGAGGCTTGGATTAATGTGCACAGAGTGACCAGAATTAAAGAATCATCTGTACGTTGTAATGCAATACGTCCTTTAAACCTACAAGGAATTTTAACTAGTTATGAAGCAGTTTCAACTTAATACAGATGCCTCTATACGACCTACATGAGCAAAACAAGAAAATCAGCAAGAAGATTGGCTATTTCTATACTGTTATTCTATATATGATCAATGAGAACAGAAACGCAACACTTATTTTTGGTCCCATTTTCAATGAGCTGAAGTAAAAGATCTAAGACTTCTACATATGCATGTAAAAGGCTCATTACTTTCCAATTTTGTTCACAAATTGTTCAGATCTGTGCTAAGAAAGTCCATACACCTGACAGTTGTGGCATGTAGAGACGCTGATTCTTTGTTAGATTGTTTATGGTTCAGGTAAGAATATCAGGGTAAGCCTGAGACAGAGGAGTGTGGGCCTGTGTACAATAGCCGTAGTTAAGCCTAATAAATATCTTTCTTCAACATCAAACTCTGTGACCAGTGAATAAGAAAGGAGGAAGAATTAAAGTTAAAGCTGCAACACACTATTTTGGTGAAACTATATGATTAGACAGTTGTTGTTTTCATGTAAAGACATGATCATACAGTTAGGTCATGTTGCAGCTGGCTGATAAAATGCTCTCCTCATGGATAAGATGGACTGAGTAGTGTAAATGCTGATGAACCCGCTAGACTCTCAGTCCATGAGTCATAATTAACTGTCTGTTTATAACGAAGGGACCATCTGTGACCCCTGCACGACATACTAACATCCCCACAGGTTAATGAAGAGGAGTTTGGAGGGGCAAGCTGGGCAGCGAACATTCACAGTTCAACTTCAGGTCAAGTCAACCTCAAGGCCTTTTCTGATTTATGGAGACGCACACTCAAACACAGTCATGTGTACAGGCGGTCAGCACCACAGGTCACATGCAAATATGGATCTTTACAACCAGCACTGAAGCATCAGCAGCTGCAAATTATGATTAATTCTTTGGTCAGAAGAATTGATCATCACTATCAGCACTGATGCTGCCAGCTTTCACCGTTTCTGTGACAGCTGTGTTTCCCAAAGTGTCTCGGTCCAACATTCTCCCACTAACAACCATCACGAACCGTAATCTGGAGCCAAAGTCCCACGCTTGCACATGTGGTACGCCACTGACATGCAGATTTTGTTTAAAACTATGATTAAACACATCTGGTGAAAACCTTTTCTTCGTGATGAGGAGCAGACAAAGTCATTAGCAAACGAAAACTGACTAAATATGTTCATAGTATCAATGATAAAAAAAAATACAAAGATCACCCCGGCAAGATTATCCATGTGTTTTTGTCATCAGATACAGACTGCATTTTCCCTTCCCTCTTTTACACCCACTTCTGCCCAATAAAAGAGAAAAAAAACAGACTATGAGTACATTATTTTCACTGTTTGTCATCAAGCTAATACAGTGCTTAGTCATCTACTATATATGAAATTTAAAAAAAAAAGTCTCTTGAACATAAAGATACCAAACCAATCACCCAATTCTACAAAGCATCACTCGTTCCAGCACTGAATATGATATCACCTGAATGCAAAAACCACCTGGAAACCAAGTTTGTTCAGTTTTATTTTCCATTGCCTCCATAACTCAATCTCAACCCTGAGGCTGCTTCTTATGGAAGCTTTTTTCTTTGAGGATGAAACACAGACCAACTGGCACGACATCATCTAGAGGAGACACACAGTAGGGAGGTGGTGTGGGTTTTATGGTGCCCTGTCTACTGTGAGGTGTGTGTGTGTGTAATTAGTTCTTGTTTTAAGGTGTCTGATCACAGCGATGAGGACTCAGTAAGAAAAAGAGTTCTGCCTGTGCGTGGTTGCTTATTAAAATAAGTCTGAAGCCTCTGTTTTATGTCACAACTTGATTAGAGAGAAAACATGAATAACAGGACACATGTTACAGCTGACTGAAGATGTTTTGAGACAAACATACATTTAAGCGTAATAGTAACCGGGTTGATACATGTAAAATGGACGATACAGTCTGCATTTGATGACAAGGCTCAGAGAAAGAGCGAGAAATCATCTCCATGATTGAAATCCACCTTTTTACTCTACAGTATGTTATTATGCTTGCATCCCAGTAATGTCAGGTTTTAAGTATAATTCGTGTGTCCATTAACAACCATACATCAGCAAGAATCCCAACATTTAAAAGGGATCTTTTATACTGTTCCTTATTTTCAGTGCTGGATTGTCATATTAAAGATGCCCAAAGTTTCAAATGATGAGGTTAAAGTATGTAAAAAAAACCTAAAATAACAGGTTTCAGACTGTTCTAAATGCAACTTTTCAAACCTTTTTTTCTATTTTCAACAACTTGATGCGACCAGCTGACGTTGAAACATCTTGTAATTTTTGTGGTCATCCACTCCAGGTACAGCACAGATTGCACACTGTGCCCACCCACTTGGACTATCTTCATGCAACCGATCCGCTCAGGATTATGTTCGTGTTTCGTATGTCTCTCAATAAAGTACTTTTTTTGTTGTGACGGAGTTTCACATATTCTGGTTTTTCCTCTGATGTCTTGCTGCTGCTCAACTGATGGACAGATATCTTTACTCAATGCCACTGCTAACTAACTGCCACTGCCGGTTAGTTTGCACTTCCCCAGTGTGCATTAATGGCTAAAATCAACCAAAGTTGAGGCAGAGCATCCAGAGGATATCAGAGAGAAAACCAGAAAATATTTTATCCATAAGCTATGATCCAGTTTCACCAAAGTCAGTGAATAATGTTATGAAGTTGTGTGCTTGTGTCACAAGGAATGCCAGAAAATATTTTCTAAGAGAAATAGAAGAGTTTCACCGAAATCAGCAAATAAAGTTGTGTTATGTTGTAAGGAAGCATGAACATAAAAGGTTCCCTTTAATTTATATTTCATTAGCTTACACAGAGAAGTTCATCCTCTCTGAGCAATCCTACTGCAAATATCCACCCACAGCCTTAGGGCAATGGCAGGAATATTTCTAATGCCTAAAAGGCATGTCTTTTGGTGTGTGTGTGTGTGTGTGTGAAAAGTAAACAATCAAAGATCCACAAAAGTCTAGCTGTGAGGCAAATGTGCTGTCTTACACATGCATGCTCATTTATACCCAAATCTGGACAATATAACTCAAACTTAAAAACTCAAACTAGCTAGTGTACAACATTCACTACTTACCCACAACCATAATATTCAGCTCAAAACCCTGCTTCATGGCCTTCCTCCTCATCTGCTCCAGAATGGCATCAATCCCCACGTAACTGAAGTCCACCACAGGGCCACCGGCCTTCTCTCCGTACAGGGCGCCCACTGCTGGGGGCACCACAGCCTCCGGCGCCACCGCCTCAGACATGGCACTGCTGCTGTAGCTGGGAATCACCTCCGGCCCTGATGAGAGAGAAGGTTGATGGATGAGATGAGGTGTGATATGAAGAGATTAAGGGTATGAAGGGAATGGGGGTGGAGAGAAGTGACAGATAAATGTCTGATTAGCAATGGTGCGAATATGAAAAACGGGTCATGTAGGTAAGACGAGGAAGTGATGTGTGTAGTGACACAACAGGTCAGTAACACAGTCAATAACAGTCAGTAACATTTATTGACTGACAGACTGTAACCTGAACAGTACGTTTACTGCCAGACTGACAACCAAGAGCCAAGTTTAAGTTTCTGCTCCACTATAAACAAAATATCATATTTTTTTAAAAGTAGCAACCAGTACACAGTGCTAAGTAGGGCTGAGTACTGTTTAAAAAATAACACTACCAATACCAGTACCTTTAAAGTGATACCAATGCTAACAGAATTGGCTGTTTTTAATAAAAAGGTATCAAATGAAGTAGTCTGTCAAATACACTTGACTTCACCACATCAGAGTCTGTAGGAGTTGTAACTGCTGCAGTAGTGAGCCAATCACACGTCACATTAGATCAAACAACACTTGTGGTAATTGGCAACATGTAAACAGTTATTTTTTCTAGATTTGGGAACAAAAAGGATTGAAAGCAAGCATCGTATGATCTGAGAAGTGTTTATACTACTCGGTTATTTCAATCAATATTTTAACAGTACCGATACACAACTCTAGTGCTTGTACAGAAAAAGTCACTGAACACTATGGAATATCGGGCTGGACAATAAAGACTGACAATGAGGACTATTTTTTATAGCTTCAGTACTTTTGATGCTATCAAATGCGAGTATTGTATTGTTTGTAAACACATGGTTTTGAAATAGTATCCAGACTACAACAGACACCAAAAACCTTGGTAAACTGCCCGCTCATCAGTACTTTAGTTGCACCTGCTGGAAAAGTGGAACTGAAGCAGCTGATAAATCTGTTTAGTTGTTCTAGCCTGCTTTAATAATCAAACAACACACACACACCTATTAAAACTACCTCCTGACTTTCAAACAGAGAGGATGGCTGGTCTCCTGCCAACACAGACTATTGACTCAACAGAAAACTATAAGAAAATATACTCTGTGCTATTAAAGTACTTTGCACTTGGCAGGAGGTTATCCCTGCAGTTTGTTTTGGTAATGATTAGCTTAATGTCCTTCCGTGGAATGCTTATGGATGTGTGTCAAATTCTAGAATAAATATTCAACATTTAATATGTTCACTCAGGTATGTTAACAGTCACGAATATGCATGCAGAAAATGGCTGTAGCTCTGCTAAACAATGTGTAAAGTCAGCGTAGGTGAAGAATTTACAGTGTGTGTGTTTGCGACTGTATGTAAAGTCATTCATGTAGCTGCTACCCCTCACAAGGCCTCCCATTCCCTCGCTCTGCATGGTGCAGTGTTACTGTCCTGTTAATGTGAGGGTGGAAAAGAGGCTGAAACCTGATCCACTCGCACAGCTAGCCAGGGTCACACACACAGTATCTAACGATACCATTGCTGATGTTTTACTGAGAAAAGAGACATTCATCCGTTCTGCGGTGAAGGTGATCTACTGACCAACAACTGATCGGCATTACTTTTGGACTTAATAATCAACAATTAGACATTTTTTTCTACATCATTCACTCCTTCTTCGATCACATAGCTGACCTGTAGGCACACACGTACAGTACAAGCACATGAAAACATGAACACACATACACAAAGACTGCAAGCTCGAACTGGCTGCCAAGAATTAGACAGCTATTGGATTCCAGCTCAGCCATAAATTTTACTCTACAACACTCGGCCTGCCATGAGGAGAAGAAGTCCAGACAACTAGCCAGTCCACTCCTATCACTCAGGGCACCACAGACTGGCACCGCGCTGATTAATGGAAGAAATTCAGTGAAGAATAACACTGCTGTGGAAACTGAACACAAGCTCATGTTCAACGTTGAGTCTTGCTTTTATAATGTGCTCCATTGTGTGTGTGTGTGTGTGTGTGTGCATGTATCATGCAGACCCACCTATGGAAGCAGCTCTCCTGGCCTCCTTCACCACTTCCCCATCCTGTTCCAGCAGTCAGTCAGCAACTTACTGCGACTCACTGCCCTCCACCTCTCCCCTCTGCACCTCCCACATTCCCGTACCTCTGCTTGTGTCTTTTTCTCTCAACCTCACCCTTTCCTCCCTCCCTGCACGCTGATTCTCTCTTATCTCTCTTGTCGTCAGTTTCCCCTCTGCGCACCATCTCTTAGTTTTCTATTGTCCCTCCTGTTTGACTCACCATCTTCCTCCCTCCCACTGCTCAGCTGGCTTTTATCTTCAACATTTGTCATCCCTTTTAAAATTCTCCTAAAGTCGCTCCTTTTGATTTGATTTATCTCTGCCCTGCACTTGCCACTATTTATGTCAGTCCTTCTCTCTCTGGGTCGAAAGCTATGTGCTGTAAACAGAGATGTTGGCTAGGGGCTAGCACACCTTGACAGACAAGTCTGTGATAACTGAGACTCACCTAAAGCAGGAGAGCAGCAAAGAATCAAAGGGAAGGGACGTAAATGAATGGATGGTGTTGACGGACACTTGAGTGGTAGCCTCAGTGTACTCAAATATCATGCAATAGCAGCTACATCTACAATACACTAAAAAAATAACCCTCATCCTCCTTCTCTTATAAAACAATGGTTAATCTAAAGTGACATCTTTTTCAGAGCTGAAACAATGGACTGATTAACAGTTTAGTTGTTTCACAGAAACTTGATCTGCATCTTTTCTTCATTTAATCATCTTTTCTAGGAAAAATGCCAAACATTCAAAGGTCCCAGCTTCTCAGCTGTGAGGATGTGCTGCACTTCTTTTTGAAACTGAACTGAATATCTTTGGATTTTGCGTGTTTGGACAAAACAACAGTTGAAGACCTCACCATTTCTGACATTTTACTGACAAAGAAATTAACCGATTATTGATCCACTGGAGTTGCCATAATATAGTTCTCTTTTTTTAAATTAACAACCTGCACAAAGTGCTGGTACATAAAAAGTCACTGAACACTGGAGATGCAACTAACAATTATTTTCATTGTTGATTAATCTGTAGATTATTTTCTTGATTAATGGATTAGTTGTTTGGTCTATAAATGTGATCAGTGTTTCCCAAAACTCAGAGTGAGGTCCTCAAATGTCTTGTTTTGTCCACAACTCAAAAATATTCAGTTTGCTGTCAAAGGGGAGTAAAGAAATCAGAGAAACTTTCATATTTAAGTAGCTGGGATTAAAGAATTTTGACTTGTTTTTCTAAAAAAAGTACTCAAATGGAAAAATCGATTATCAGAATGACTGGCGACTAATTTAATCATCGCTTATTCAATTGCTAATGCTAATGAACATTGTCTGTTTTTTCTCTGCTGCAAGCCAAATTTTAGGCAAGACAATAAAGACTGAACTGAAGTCTTGAATAAGCACTTAGATCTTTTTTTTTATTGTATCACTTGAAACACATGGTATTGAAAAAGTATCAATACTTCTCAATACAATAGTGTTCCCACCTTCTGTTTTGTTATCAATTAAGCGTAAAAATAAGGTATAATGGATGTTACCTGGATTCATCTAATCAATGATAAAATACAAGTGGCCCTGAGAGTTTCTCTGGTCATGACCAGGTTTAAGTGGCTCTGTGATCTGACGCCTAATCTCAATTACATTTTTGAAAGCTTTATGTGTACAAAGCAATGTAGTACCGTTATTTGATATGAGGTCTTGTCCTGAAATGAGTGGCCCATTTCCTTGTAGGGTCATGAGAACAATGCTAACCACATCTATTGTGTTAACAAGCTGTCTCTTCTGTTTAACAAATAGTAAGCACACACCAATCTTCTGGCAAGAGTGGAAAAATACCAAAACCCCCAAAAGACAGAGTGAATGGAAGCGAGACAGAAAGAGTGTCAATCTATCTGTGAATCCTGCATCTTAACTTGCTGGTTTCCCAGACAGAAGCAGTGACACTCCTCAGAGCATCGCTAACTGTCCTTCATGAATGCACACAATCCCTTTTGCCGAAGTCAAAGTAGAGTCAAACACTGTAAACAACTTGGCAAACACACAACACACACAGAAAGAACACAAAGTCCTGGACCGTTACTGTGGGAAACTGAACCAAACAATGAAAATAAATCACTTTCATTACAGGTAGTAAACAGTTTCAGTCCTGCCAATTTCAGTTAACTACGAATCTGACAATGTAGCAATGTTGACTTAAGAATGTCAAGCTGTAAATACTGTGCCAATTCTATTGTTTTAAGAGACAATAAAAGCAGACGGGTGAAGGACTCGCAGGGATAGATGCAAATATTCTGAAGCATCGGACCAACAGGCCACCAAGCACCTAAATTTGGTGGTCAAAGTACATTTTTTGGGTCCAAATGTAAATGTGTCAAAATAATGCAGAGAAGACAATCTAACACAACTACACAGCTTTTATTAACTGTGACACTGCATTACTGTATATTGTGGAACTGTAATAGGCTTATTTTATTGATTATTTTCTTACGGGACTAGCTTGATGAGCAGGCTAACAACAGCTAAATGTAGCACTAGCATTTTATTTACTACTTGCAGATGCTGTATAGCAACAATGTTGCTGAAATAAAACTCAGGAAGACTGACTGACATGATGCACCCTGTTGTTGGAAATATCAGTCATGATATACAGTCTCTAGAAGTGTGATAATATTGAATCACAATACATAAGAATAACAATATATATTGGCTCTGAACCCAAGTAATGTGATAGTATCGAATTCACTCCAGTCCTAATATTTGGTGGCCACAGAGTAGCTTTTTGTGGCCACGAGCCATGGTTAATGTGGAACCCTGACTCATGAGTTGCCTATTGTAAAACATCTGGATTAACCAACCATCTATCAAACAGAGGTATTTAGACATTCAGCTCTTCCGTGATGCCCTGCCAATGTGCTGCAGACCTATTATGGTTCTTAGCCAGTAAACACAGGTGTCAGGAGACAGCTGCTTGGAGCATGACCCTATAAATGTTAAAAGACACTTGACCTCCACATGAAAATGTCTGGCTGGTGGTCATCACCCACAGCAGACATAGGCCAGTCAAAACACTGGCCTGGCTGAGAAACTACAGGTTCATGCCAGGTAAAAAAATGAATGAGAGCACACTACATACTGTAAACATGGTAGGAAATGATCTATGTTCATTGAGCTTCTTTCAGCCACAGGCCAAATGATCTGGTTTCAATATGTCAGCAGCAGTTTATCAAATATGCTAAAATGCCCAGTGTTTGAGGTGAGTATCAGCTTCTCACTGGTGAGGTACACAAACACGTGCTAACTCAGTGACAGTAGATACATGAACACTGGAGGGTACAACAAAGGCTCCAACTGCCAGTCTGCTGCTTAAAGCTGCAGCAGGCAATTTGAATAGACACAATGTGACATCCTCCACCTCTCTCGCTGCTCCTTTGCATCACTCAGCTGGGCCCTTCGCACTAAATGACGCACCAAATATGCACATGCATTTTACACTTTTGGCCCAATTTAGAAAATATATTAAACCTAACAAAGTGAAACCTTACTGACATTTAAATTGAAGCGTTACTGATGTTATGCCAGAGTTGTCTTGGTTGGTCCAGTTTAAAAATTTACACTTAAAAAACAATAAATAAATAAATAAATAAAGAAGAAAGAAAAACTCAATACAAGAGGTGGGTGCTCATACACACACTTCTTAAACCCTCCCCATGAATATTAAAATTAAGTTATTTCAACCACAATTTTAAGGAAATAATATGCCTACTGCAACCTTAAATAATTATGCACTATATTAAAGTAAGAACTTGAGAAGGACAAGTGTTACACTGTATTCTGTGACCCTTCAGAACCATGACCTGCAGCAGTGTAACTAAAAACTAACGGTCAGGTAACAGTGTATGAAGAAAAATCTGCAATTTATAAGCTTATATGCTTATCATTTGTACAATCAGCTTTCATTTTTTCCCCCACAACAAATAATATAATACAATAAAAACAAACTGTATTAGAAATCAGTTCTTTATACGACCACAATTTTCTGTCAAAGTTACAACAATTTAATTGTTATTAATTTGAGCAATATTCTGCATTTTGTATCTCTGTACTCTTCTCACTGGCTTGAAGTCCCCTTTGTAAAGGGAAAAGGGAGACCTCATGTATGTCTATAAACTAATAACACTAAAGCAACATTTGAATAAAAATGTGATGACAGTTGCTGGGTTTTTTGCTTGTGCTGCCATCACCATCAGTCAAATCCGACCAAACTACACCCACACAGTCCCAATGAAGCAGATTAAATACTCAAGATTCAAAACCATGTTTTCAGGGGCTATAAATCTCCACCAAGGTCCGCAATGCATCATTGATTTAAGAGTGAATTATCCCTCAGCGCTA
Source organism: Lutjanus campechanus (assembly GCA_027495735.1). Lineage (NCBI taxonomy): Eukaryota > Metazoa > Chordata > Actinopteri > Lutjaniformes > Lutjanidae > Lutjanus > Lutjanus campechanus. The sequence continues at coordinate 2,243 of JAJHUR010101860.1, read as the reverse complement.
TTTTCTAAAAGGTTTTCCCCTGTATCGGGTCCAGTTATGGGATGGCATGGATAATGTATTTCCTTTGAGTCTGTAAGAAAGCAAAATTAATTTTAGAAATTGGAAAGCAGAGAATGACTCACTGGGCTTGTGTGATCCTGTTTTCAATTACAGGCACTAAAGAATTTTTTTTTTCTTGCTTCCAGCAGTATCAAATTACTTTGTTTTTTGTAAATATGACCAGCAGTCTCCCCTACCACGAAGCATTTTGGAGTGGAGAGAAGAAGAAGGACGAGAGCAAGGAGGAGAAAGGAGCATGAGTCAAAAGCAATGAAAAACAGCAAGAAAAGATGAAGTCAAGAAGAGTTAACCGAAGACAAGAGTGGTGGGAGAGTCATGAGATAAAGAGGAGAAGCAAAAAGGAAGCGGACTATTGAGCAAGGGGAGGTAAAAAAGATAAGGTCAGGAAAAGGAGACCAGAGGAAGGAGTGCGGAGTGGAGGAGGAGTGGACGAAAATGAAAAAAAAAAAAAAAAACTGCGTGGGGAAAAGTTTGTGATTCATTCCACTTTTGGGCCATTCCTCACTAACTACACACAGACCTCAAAACAGGGATGTAAATACAGTTGAAACCAGCTAAACGTGTCCCTGTTTGCACTGAAGCTACGAAGAACTATGAAAGAACGCTGTGACTGTGTCATCTATGTTTAGTGGAGATGTGGTCAGAACCACTGAGCCATGCCTCAGCTGTCCAGGGTGTTGATCTTGACAGCGTGGCGAGCAGGTCAGAGGTCACGTTCCCAGTTTAGGTTGGAAAAGAATTGCGCTGAGGTTAGACCCGTATGACAACCCAGTGGTTTGACCTTCTGTACAAACTGACCTGAATCACAACAGAGGAATCCAGAGAAAAAGAAGGACTGGAAACTATGACCAAGAGAAGTTCGTACCTAGAAGAGTGATTCACCCACTGAAACTCTGCAAACGCTTTTTCTTTATTTAGACACGGTTCTGGCTGTGTGATACAATATGTAGAAAGTAACAATGATTTTATAAGATTTTAATGAGCCATGACATAAAGTTATGTTTTGGGTTTTTTTGGGAGCGCACTCTGCTTGAAAGAAAATTAAACAACGGTGTATAAACTCTCTCAAAAAGGATGAGTCACAATTGTTTATACATGTTATCAGTGAGTGGGCCACATTTAGCTTATTTTGGATTATTATAGCAATATTGAAACTCATTATACACAACTGTGTTTTTGTTGTTCGTTTTAATAGTAACAATCAACTACTAGAGCCAGACCGATATATGTTAGCCAATACTAACAGCTCAATATTGGCCTAGCACAGCTATGATGATTCATATAAGTATGGAAAGGACTGATACAGAGACAGACCTAAGACATGAGATAAATTTTGTTAAACCAGAAACAGCTGTTTCATTGCTCTCGCCAAAATAACCAGACTCCCTTTGCAAATCTTTAATTTTAATATCATTGTCAGCTTAATTCAAACTCGACAAAATAAACACAGCTGAGTGTAAAACAGGTCCATCACTATGCACAAATCCCTCCAAGCGGAGATGCAGCTTGAATGCATGGATTTTGCGTCAAGTCATATCAAACACACATTAGTGGACTGATCCACTAAATGGGTCGTTTAAATCTTTGCTCTGGTCTAAAATCTTTTTATGGGCCCTGTTTAAGAACAGCTGCTCCTCTTGTCCCTTATTTACATTCCCAGACAGGACAAAGGAGGTTTGCAGTCTTGTCTCATCTTAACTTGGCTACGTTTGTTTGGACGGTGACCCAGATGCTTCTTCAGAAGTGTGTGGGTTGCTGCAAATCTTACTCAATGTGATAAAAATCAGAAAAGGTTTCTGAGAGGCCCTTCCAATGATTCTTGAGCGTACAGTTGATTTTTTTTTTCTAAGAGGAGGATATTGTGCAAACACAAGAGAAAAACTTGAGGATACAGTGCATGCGATCATTAAATTACATCAAGCCAAGCAGCCCTCCAGCACAGAATCAATTAGATACCCCAGACCACATGGGTCTGGGACAGACCCAAGAGAGGGACATAAACACACGAATGTACACACACCCAAACACTTTTTCCCACCCTCTGACAGTGAATCCCTTAATAAAAGGGGAAATTGGGGTGGTGGCAGTGAAAATATGGCCTGTTGTGTTATTAAAGTCAGAGTGTTTGTGCAGCAAGGCCCAGTTCCCAGAGTCCTCATCGTTCAGCTCTCTGGAGAAATGTG
>JAJHUR010101859.1:0-12985 GCA_027495735.1 Lutjanus campechanus | reverse complement strand
GTTTTCAAACGTAAAAACAACTGGAAGAAAACGCATATAATGTCTCCATACTGCTCGTCTAGCATAATCCAAGTCTCCTAAAATCCTGACATGCCGTTTGCACACCGTCACACCACACACACTCGGAGATTCTGCAGTGCTGTTTTCTTGTGAAACTCCAGCAGTGTTTTGTAGACTAACAAAATAAACCTGACCCTCAATCAGCATGAGGGTGAGCAGATAATGACTGAATTTTCATTTTTGGGTGAACTATCCCTTTAAAGTCTACACATACAGGCTAGACATAACTATTTATTTTTCCCAGGAGGGCTGGTTAGGGTTGAGGTAAGAATATTAGGGTAAGCGAATCAGGGGCAGAGTAGGACAGTCTTAACTTGGGAAAAAAATGGTTTAATTAGCATCTCTATATGCCACTTCTGTCAGGTGGATGGATTATCTCGGCTAAGGAGAAGTGCTCACTGACCCCGGTTTTAACTAATATACAAAAATTTGAAAGAAATAAATCTTTTGTGTTCAGAAGATGTTTTTACTTTAACTCATGAAAAGTGGGTCCAAAACATAAGTAGAGTATTTATATATTTGTTGAGCACAGTCCAGTGAACAAACTGAGAATGGACAATAAAGGAGAAAAGATCTTGTGTCCAGCAGGAAACTTTAGAAATGAACAAAAATTACATAATCATAGACCCTGGAATTTTCATTGATGTAGAAGGAGCAGCTGCATTTTTAAGGATTAATGTGGAAATTATCCTTTTTTTTTCCTGAAAAAAGATAAATAAATAAAACAAAACACATCAACACATTTCTGTTCCAAGCAGACGATTTGTATATATATATTAATGCATGTCTGGAGGGAATCTTTAAATGAAAGAAAATAAATCCTGAAGAATTATTAAAAACTAAATCCTCATTAGAGGAACAATTTGCACTAAAAAAAAAAAAAAAGCGGCAGAAAGATTAAGCAAAAGCATGTCTTCACAACAGCAATATATCACAACGGGGTGTCACACAAGAACCTCTGTGAGCACAATTATGGTGAGCTACACTGCATTTAGCTTTGCCGAGCTATTGCCATTAATCACGGTAGAAGGACTGAATCTGATTTAGCATATTTGTTCAGGAGTAAGACTTTGACACACATATTGCCCGGTGATGTATGTGAGTGTGTGTAACTAAAATAAACCTGAACTGGGGGTGAAATAAATCAGTGTTTGCCCACCTTGAGTTGCTCTTTGTGAGGCTCCATCCACTGCGTCAAGAGTCATCTCACTCTCAGCATGAGGTTCACTGGGCGCTTTGTTGTTTGGTGACGGTGATTCTACTTCCAAGGCATTGATGTCTGAAAGTGGAGTGACGCCTTGTGATGAAGATGCATCAGTCTGATCCTCTGGGTACCTTAATCCCTCATCAGGTGACCTCTCAGCTGCTGTCATCTCTGTATTATCCTGTTTGGGTTGCACATCTCCAGCCTTTTCAGCTGATTTATCACCGGTCTCAGTTGACTGATCGTCTCGTCCAACTGGGTCAATCATTTCACTTTCTTCTGCGACGGATGGACCGTGTTCAAACAAAACCCTACTGGTGTCCTCTGATGCCAAATGCTCAATCGCTGCATCGTTAGCCTCTCCAGTTTCACTTTCATCGACCTTCGCCGTTGGAGTGTCCCCGCTCTCTGACAACGCTGGGCCCAATGACAGATCCTCTTCGGAGGGTTCTGGGGCGAGTTCCTCTCCTGTCCCCTCAGTATTCAAAGCCTCCATTGTCCGGAGGCTGGGTGACAGTTGTGATTCAGGCTCAGTGCCAGTCGGTGTGCTGACAGTGCCCAGCTCGGCGGGGAGCCCTGCGTCCACGGTAAGTGACTGTTCATTGTTTGAATCATTTGGTTTCTCCATCTTGGATCCTGTTGAGGACAGTTCTTCATGACAGTCCTGATCGTCCACACTAGCACTGTCCTGAGTAGGCTGGTATATATCTGTTGTGGAGCTTCCAACTGAGCGGAAACTGCCATCATCATCACTGGAGAGGCCATGGGTCACTCCTGAATCAAGATCAGCATTACTAGAGCTGGGCATCATTTCAAGTGATGGATCTGTCCGTATATCTTCCATGGAGTTACCAGGATCGTCCAAACCGGGCAAACCGCTACTTTCAACACTGTATCCAGAAGGTTCGGCTTCGTCTTCACCATCTAGTTCTTTAACGTTGGCTGTTCCAGCACAATTCCCAGAATGACAACCAGTTTCTGGAGCCGAGCCCCGCTGCTGCTCTGTAGCGTAATCCCTAACAGCTGTTTCCTGGTTTTGTTCCAGGCTGTTTATGTCTGGCGGAGGTTCCCCCTCGTGGAGGCCTTCTATCAAGAGACGTGGAACAGCAGAATCGGGCTCCTCGATTACATCACTGCACTCTATCAGCGATGGGTTGGGGAGGTCCCCTGGGGTTGATACAGGGTCTTTCAACCCTTCGCTATCTGCCCTGTCCTCACCTAAAGAAAGTCCATCTGTCTCTTCTTTCCCAACATTCTCTTCCTCCTGACAGCACTCCTTCATTTCGGAATCAGAGGTGTCAGAGCCCTCTGATGACGGGGACTGGCCCATGCCTGAAGCTTTCGTGTCTCCACTGGCTGTTATTAGATCTGTTGACTCAGAGTTGGTCTCCTCCTCCCTCCTTCTAGCTGTGCTGTCCTCTGCTTCCTGCTCTGATATTTCTTTTCCCTCTGTGGCCTCCTGTCCTTCCCGGATCACAGCCACTCCTCTATCAGTTTCCTCTGCCTGTTTACCACAGCCTGCTGGTGGTAGGATTCCCACAGTGAGGCTCTCACTCTGTGCTCTTTCACTCCTGTCACACAAACTCACACTCTGGGTGGAAACAACAGGCTGCTCCCTTCCCTCCTCCTCCTCCTCCTCCTCCTCCGTTTGGCAGTAATCTCTCCCAGTGTTTGAACTGAGACACACCCAGTCCTCCGGGGGGCCGAGGCCATGCTCCTGAGGACGCACCTCTGACGTTGGAGTGCTCACAGACAAACTCAAGTCTTTCTCTGTGCTCCCAGTCTCACCATGTCCACAATCAGCACCACTGCTGCATTCCACAGAGCAGTTTTCTACCCAGCTCCCTCCTGTTGTTGTTGTATCCAGGCACTGTGATGCTAGAGCGGGCTGCTGCAGTCGCTCCAGACAGGTTATCTCCGTTTTTACACCGTCACAACATTCAGCAGCTGTGTGCAGAGAATCAAACTGCAGCTCCAGTGCAGAAGCTCCCTGCAGAACAGAGAAAAGGAGGAGAATAAACGTTAGCTTTTCACCCTCAGAGAAGCCAACAGAGGTGCTCTCTAGTTCTTATCAATTGCCAACTCTGTGATTGCATAAGGTGTTCCACCACTGGTTATACAAACTGAGCTTGAAGGTTAAAAAAATGAGGGCAGTGAAAAGACAAACAATCTAACAATGTTCAGCGGCAGCAGCAGCACAGGTCCTGGGTGAAGCCAACGTGAGTGGAGATAGTGTGCTAAAAGGGCAGGGTGGCGTGACTCACCTTGGCATGGAGATGGCATATCGAGTGCAGCAGCTGCTCCACGTTCCTCTGAAGGGTCGGAGGGTCGTTGCCGGGGTGGATGCTCAGCGTCAGGGTGTGTGTTTTCAGCCTGGGGAAGTGGCAAACGACCCGGGCGTCCGTCGAAACCGGCTGAGCGGCCTCAGTCCCTTTGTCCGTCTCTGTGTCCGTCTCAGCCCTGCCGTGAAATAAACACTTAGATCATCTAGAAGGGCCTGTGGCGTGATTGGCTAACACAGCACAGAACTGCTTTCAAGAGAAGGTTTTAACGGTGATGTCAGCCGATCCACACTCCCCCCTGTTTTTGCGATAATCCACGTGTACCGCTGTTTTGTTTTTTTTCCTCCAGAGTGGAAAAGGCCATCAGTGAAATGTTGTGGTCTTTAGCCTATTCTAGCAGTTTTGCAGGTAATCAAGCAACCTGTCAAGTAATAAAGCAGCTATTAAATGTTAAAAAGTTCCAGATGCTGTGCCCAGTCAACCAAAAATGTTCCTTTCCTTCCCAGCAGTAAAAGGAAGACCACTCCTAGTAGATAAGCTTTCTGAGAAACCCTCACTCCCCCCCCTGCTGCATTTGCTCTAAGTGTTGAAGGTAAAAGTATGTGCAGTGTTTTTGTTCATACAGATAGTGCTGTACGGGGGGAGACACCTCCCAGTCAGCCAGGCAGATCTGTTTGCGTAATCCTGGGTGGACTGCTTTAGCTGTGAGGCCCGACGGCTGATGTCACCAGCCGGGCTGCAAGTGACTTCACTTTTCATGGGGGAAATGTAATTACCAACACATAAAGAGGGAGCTGTAAGTTGTAAAGCAACTCCAGTGCACGCTCGGTAATGAGCGAGCTCACAAAGTGGTAGTTGTCTTTCAGCTTGTGGCATCTTCATTTTGAGTTAAATGAAAACTATTCTGCGGCGGATAAGTCGAGTGCTTAAAAGGCATAAAAAGGGTCCATTTCCACTTTAAGCTGTGTCTCAGTCCATTTAACAAAAAGCTGTTTTTTTCCCCCTGCAGTTTAATGTTTCACTATAAAGGGATGAGAAGAATTTGACCTCACTAGTCACTCAGGCATTATTAGGGATAATACCTGACAAGTGCAAACAAAACACACACATCCTCCACCATTAGCGTCTGTGGCGACAACACTGCGGTGTGTGTGGTTTAAGTTACACACAGTGAGATGCTGTGGAGAGGTACTACTACAGGTCAGTAGACACAGAAGTTTTAACCGAGGCTTTTGTGCTGCGAATACTTTCCCATCTCGCTGGATTCTCTTGGAACAATCCTGGCAGCCCACAACTTTTCAATTTGTCCTCAACTATCCGGCTGCAGCTGTAACTGCTCAGCTCGGCAGTGGGCTCTGCGGCGGTGTTCTTTGGATACTTCTATTGTTCCGTGAAGACAACAGACAAACAAGGTTGGAGGAACCACGCCATCTGCCCTCTAATATATTGACATGAGACTGTTTGCACAGAGAAGAGGGCAATGTTCACTGAAACTCAGAGTTAGTATCACTGTCACACACAGTGGACATATTGTTTTTAGATTTTTTTTACTCCTATGTTTCATTGTTTTTGAATTATGCTGACAATAAAAGCACTGCATTGAAAAACTCTGCTATTACTGCACAATTAAAGTGGAAACAGAAAACTTTTCAGCCCCCAAGCATTTCTACGTGGTATTATTACTGTGCCGCTGTAGCAGAGACAACAGGTGTTGTGTCAAAATCTGTTTTTCCATCATTATGCGTTCCCCCTTACCTTACTCTGCTACACCTAACCATAACCTACCCCTCAAACACAGGGAAACACTATCTGATGAGGGCACGCGCTTCGACACAACACCGGATCGCTTTCCGTTTCCTCAGAGTCAGACCCCAGCTTGGTGGATAAATGGTCAACACCACTTTGGAAATAAGACAGAAGATATAAGTGTGTTCACTGAAGAGGTAAATTGAAATTGTCACGATTTTATATTGAATTTGGGAACGGGCATAAGCTACTGCGATGATGTGCAATGCATGATAATAACAGTGTGAGTAACATTATTGCCACTGAGGTTGGCTTCAGGGTGGAAAATGAAATAAGAAAACAATAAGAAAAAAAGAATGAATCAATTTGTTCATTAATTTAGTTTATAATGGAGATGAGAAAATCATGCCTGCTGGCAGACCAATGAAAGCAAGACATATAGGGGGAAAAATCTAAAGGTGATAGTTAATTAAACTTTAAATGGTACTGTTAAAAAACAATGAAATTATAATTAATTCTGTTTACTAATTATGAGTAATGCTATAATTTATGTTACTGTATCATAAGTTTGTGTAACATAAAATAATTTGTTTATAAATGATATATTGTGTCATAGCTGATCAGGGATGATCACACAATTACAGTTACATTCTGATTAAACTAAAAGCTGAGTGTTGCACACAATATGACTTTTTTTTAATACTATATTAAACATTTGTTGATGATTACCAAATGCTTTGTAAACATTTAAGAAATCATGACATAGGCAAGAAATTCAAAGTACTTTTTATGCCTAATAATGTGTTTGAAAACCATCTATAAACATTATTCTAGTTGCTAATGATGATAATAATACCTAATGTAACAGATGTATGTAATGTACTGATTTTGATGTTGTTTTCCTGAATCTACCCAATTAGCTTTGTTTTCTAAACTTACCCAAGGAGTTTGTGTGCCTTTATTTTCAAAGTCTACCCACATGATGCATATTTATTATTGGGAACTTGACTGTCTAGATATTTCTTACTTTGTTATGTATGAGTGCACGTGTAGATTAATAGTGGTAATTGTGCACATTTAAATGTTCTTTGTTAAGTTGGCTAAACTAGTCATCATTCACAATCACACATCAAGTAACCTGACATAAACGTTTTCCAGTCTGCAGCTTCTGTTTTTACCCACACACCATCCTGGTCACCAGTAACACCACATGTAATCCATTACTCTCCAAGACAGTTGATGGTTATGGTAAAGTTATCTATCTAGATATCTATAATACTTCATAAATGTTTAATAAATACCGTCAATAAACATTATTTGGAAGGTCAATGTAAAGTTGCAAGCGATATAAAACTTTACAGTTGCTTTATAGAAGGTTTATAAAGCACGTTTGTCTGTTAACAACATAAACTTACCATTTATTAACAACGGTTATTATAAAAAGTTAGCAGGCTCTGACTGTCATTATGTGATGTGCTCAGTTCTTACTTTGTGAGGAGCTCTTGGAGGCGTTCATGTCCTCTCTGGGCTGCAATAATGGAGGGGGTGTGGCCTTCCCTGTTGGCCAATCGCAGCGCTTCTCTCGCTCCAGGCTGCTGCAGCAAGAAGTGCGTAACCCGAGAAAGACCTCGACGTGCTGAGAAATGCAGCAGAGTCTCTTGAGGGTCCAGGTCTGAGGAAGCGACAGAGGAAGAGAAATACAGAAATAATAAATACAAGATTGCAGGGAGAATCACACAAACAAACAGAGAAAGACAGAAGAGCGCAGCAGTCCAGGCAACCAATTTGTGAAGTAGTGGCCGAGTCCGGCATACCATCACTCGCTGCAGCTTGGCAACACCCCAGTGCCGTCTAATTAAACGAGCACAGGGTCCACGGTGACCCAGTAAACAACAGACCTTTACACATTTACAGACTGATAAAACCACGGCTTGTCTCTGTCTTGGTCTCCAACAATGGATCAACACACACATTTGTAAGCCTGACTATAATTTTTGGATTTAAGCCAACCTGCCAAATGACATGAAGAACTCAATCTGTCATTTTCCCTCTAATTTGTCAACTTTTTGTACTTTAGAGAGATCTGTGTTCTTTTGTCTTGTTTCTAACATGGTGTTAGTCCTTTGGCTTAAAAGAAGAACTGAATTTATCATGTATATACTTTTTTTTTTAGTATTTTTTGTACTTTTATCTCTGTTACTCTAAGAGGTCTATGTTGTGTTGCTGACATTTGTCCACATGTTGAAGCGGTGTGCAGAGTGTCATGAGTCTGAACTGTGGAGTAAAACACAAGAGCACACATGAGGGGAAAGGATTAAACTCTCTCTTCATCTGCTCTGACATAAGCTGCAAATGTTAGCATGTCTGGCAAACTAACACTAGCTTACTAGCTGCAGTAATGTTACCTCCAGCCAAACTTGTTAGACACCACTGCATCTGCGTTTGCTATGTGGGGATTTGAGGGGGAGGATGTGGGCTGATGCAGAATCAAAGAAGACAGAGGAGCATGCATGATGCATGTCTCAGCTGCTGAGATGTAAGCTAACTTTAGCCTCAGTTTTTCAGCATAAACGTCATATCGTGTACACGGCTGTTAGGAAACTTTACATTACACACTTTCACAGGGTTCTCGTTTTAACACGAATCAGATGTAAACATTAAAACATCAGCTGGAGACTCCTCAGCTGACTCGAGTTAGGAGTAGCTCACGTCAGCCAGGTACACTTGAAATCTGCTTGTGAGTCATTACTTAAGCCGACAATATCCGAGGTTGTCAGCTAGAAATGAGAATCTGTTTTTGTTCACTCTTCTAAGGAATCAAAGATCTCGTGTTTCAACAATTACTCACAACTGCGACGTTAAATCTGCCACTGTTATCACCATAAACTGCACAAACGCAAGTGCGAGAATGGAAAGCCTGGCAGACGCAGCAACAGTAACTGAGGAGGGCGGTGCTTAGCGAAGGGTCAATTAAAGGCTGTAAATTAATCACTGTGCTCCACTGCTTTTGTTCCCTGAAAATGCCCATTGGCAGCATTTTTAAACTGGCCATTTCTGCACATGAAATCATTGAATATGTCCAGCTTTTGTGTTTCTGTAATAGAGTGTTTGTCTTCCAGCCAGCATGGAGCTGCCTCTAAAGCGGCATCTCATATGTGATAATAAAACTATGATAGCGGGAACAACAATAATGATGCATGTTACTAAATCAAACTACGCCATTTAATTTAGCGGAGGTGAACAGCACTAAGTGCACCTGACTCCCACTTTTAATTTAAGTCCATTATTGGCCCCATATATCAATCGAACTCTTAATAACACCATCAAACACTGAAACCCTCCCCTTTACACAGCCACCAAGACAATAATGGAGATTCATGGACGGACACACACACACACACACACACACACACACACTCGCACACAGACGTCCATCTTTCTGCTACAGCAACACGTACCCAGAAAGGCTCCCTTTAGTATTACAGCCAGGATGAGTGTCTGTTCCAGAGATATTCACATCTCAACTTCAATCTGTCCAATTAAATCTTTCTCTGCATTCACTGGGAGAGATTATTAAAATATTTCTCTGTCTACACTTGCCCAATCTTTTCTGTTATTATTCATATCTTTCACATTTCGGCCACTGGCAAATTTATTGTCAATTCAGAAGGGGTAAGCTCGTTTAAAAGAGATGGAAAGTGAGTCCTGGGGTTCAATAAATGGTCATTTTACACGAAAGGGCGGAATACACAGATCACCGGAGAGAAATAAAAACTGTAATAGGCTAAAGGAGAAATCTGTAATACATTTACTGTAATAAATCAAAAAATGACCATAATGTCATCAGAGATTAAGGAAAGTGAGTTGAAATACTCGCTTCTCTGACAGCAACTCCATAACCACGGTGTGCTCCTTTGAAATGTCCATTCTGGTCTGTAACTTGTGTAACTATTTGCCTTTTTCACATCAATTAGAGTTTAAATCAATGGTGAATGTTCCCCAAATGTCTACTTATGAGTCGTAAGAAATCATGAATAATCTTTTAGAGGGAGTAGATGTTTTTAACAGTTAAATTGAGAAATGTTTTATTAGAGTCGAGCAGGCGGTACAGCAGGTAGTCATGAACTCCAATCAGAGTGTATTTTCAGAGCAGCGTGCTTTTGTTTTCAGGATAACGGGAGTTAGCTTTACATTGACAGAGCTATACGCAGCTGATCAACTTACGGCATAGGAGTTATCATTGCTTGTTGTCGTCAAATTACAATGTCGCTTGTGTCTTGCGCTCCTGCTGCTGTCCTGCAGCCTGCCTGAGCTTCCTTGAGTCAAAGGAGGAGGAACAACTTGCTTCAACCACAGATTGTATAATAAATAGGATTTCAACCTATTAAATAGACCATCTATGGCTCCAACTCGCTATTTATTTGGCAGTAATAATTTTGGAACGTGAAATTTTTACATCTTGCTTCTTCGAAACTGTTAAATTAAAACACAACTGTAGATGTGAGGGAGTTCAGCGGTGTGGGGTTTGAAAAATATCCACTTCAGCAGCCAGATGTCTTGTAATGCAGAGTCAGGACGCTGCGCACAGAACACTCAGGTTTATCAAACCAGCTGGTCTGTGGTTATTTATAACAGCAGAAACCAAAGGAACGAGAAAGATAAAATGTCCACGGTACTGTTGCTGAGTCCAGATTTCTGTGGACAGAGTGTTTCTTCACTGTTATTAGAAAGGTTGTGTTTTATTCTTTGGCTTTCATTTGTCACTGCCTTGAAATAGAGGATTTTCATCATCCAGTGTCCATACACAAAACAAGACAGGGGAAATCCATGGGTTTTCAGTAAGACACAGACAAGCACTTCTATATTGCAACTCATCTGCGATTTCTACTTGGACTTTTTTTTTTTTTACTGGGCCTTGTGCAGAGTGCAATAGTAAAGATAAAATCAGCTGGTAAAGAGAGAAAAACAAAGCGCTGAAAACTGCAACAGATCAGAGAAAAGGGCACAAAACACCAACATTTACAATGCTGGTTGTGTCTGCCTCTGAGAGGTTTCACTCCATTTACCGCGCGCCAGTCTGAACCAGCCTGCCCTGATGAATTTCAGGCTAATTGGTCATATTTAATGCTCCACTTGGCCGAGCTGGGCCGGGCTGGAATGCGAGGTGCCAAACAGCAGCAGGAAATGCTTTACTGCTGGGTTTGATGGTGGTTCCTCAAAACTGGCTGCCATAACATCCATGACATTTCTGTTCTGTGGCATCTGGGAGGGTCAGCTGGGACAAACATGTAGTTAAAGCCATTTGCTGCAGAGCAAGAATGACCACCACAATGTGGCTTGACAATATGCTGGGTCACAAAAACGGCTTCACTGCTGCTAACTAGCTGACTACTCATTAGCGTCACTGGCAGTGGTCAAACAGTTTTTCTTTGTCAAAATTCTAACAACCACCACAATGACAATGATTTTTTGAGCCCAAAGTGAAGTTTAGCTACTTTTGTCCATCTGTGCAAACTCTAAAATTATTACATTTAAAATGACATTTACATAAAAAGAGGAAAGTAGAAATTCCTCAAATTTGAGAAGCTCTGACCGGCAAATGTTTGGGATTTTTAGCCACACTAGTGCTGTAAATTTAGGGATGACAAGACTAATTGGTCATTATGGGGACTGCCATGAAATCTGGCACTCAAGAGAACGAATCGTACCAGCTTTGGTGATCCCCTGACTATTCCTCGAGCACCAACATGAGGTCAACTCTTTTGGTTTTTGGGAAATGTGGCTGCGATGAAATTTAGGAAACAGATTCATATGTGATCCCTACAGCGTGAGTTGTAATAATCCTGATGATAACCTCGAAATGGAATATTTGCAGCTCACACAATCAATTGTTTAAGTGTTCGAAGATCAAATCATCACTGCAGCGTACAACCCTGATCAGACGGAGCACATTTTCCTGTCTTCTTGTTTAGTATAGGCAGTAAGCGCTTTGCATGCTGCTAATGCACCCTGGGTTGGTCAAATCTGTCATATTGGCGTTTAACTGATGTAATGTAAATGTAATGCAGAACCGCAGTCGCAGCAGAGTGTGAGACAGAGAAAGAGCTGGAGCTCATGTGGACTGACTGCGGCATCATATCGTCAACATGATGGAACTATTCATGAGGTCAGTCTAAGATATGATTACATGGTCAGTTATGGCTGACTGATGTATGTAAACTTGACACCATATGAGCAGTGGTTACGTGACATGAAACGAGCCACAATTTCATGCGTGCACTCCGATACTTACACAAATAACACTACACCTCTGTTTTTGCCCAAATACCTGCAAAAAATATATGATATTCCAATCGGCCTGAGTTGCAATTTGTGTCAAATTATGTAGAGTGAGTAATTACCTGTTAAACATAAATGCTAATGATAGTATTAGCATTTAGCACAATGAACCCTTGTGCCTCATAGTACTGCTAGCATGGCTGTAGACTCTTCGTCTCATGGATGAATCATGTAAACAATAACCATCACCCACAACATGTATGGTTGAAAGACACTAAGTAAGTGTCTTAAAACACTATATGTCCTATATGTCAAACTTGCTGCTGAGTGCACCACATATTGCAAATGAAAAGGACAGATTTGTGTTTGTTCAGTCCGCAGATCACCACATCAGTTACTGAAATGGTATTGATTGATTAACCACAGGCTCCAGATAATGTGACACTGACTGCTGTTAACTGTTCAACACCCGCAAATTAGTTGGGCGTTGTTCACCGTTTTCATTGACGCGCACAGTTCTTCCAGGTGAGGCGAATTTCCCCAAGGACAACAAATGGCCGGCTACGGCGAGATCAGTGACTGCTGTGTGTCCGCGGCGCGAGGGATGACTGAGATAAACTGCCGTCACCTCCACCTATAGTCCGCCGCCATCCATCATCCGACAGATCTGATAAATGAGGAGCAGCGTTGCAGTTCTCCTCCCTCCCCTCAGCTCAGCGCGGCTGAGCGTCTTGTATTGAAGTGGTGACATATTGAGAAGCAGAGCTTATTAGAGCACACATCACTCACCGCAGCGGGAAGACGCCTTCAACATCAACAACATGACAACTGACTGCAACGCAAAAAAATAAAAAGGCTCTGTGTATATGTGTGTGTGTGTGTCCATCTCTAAAAAGCTGCAACACTTATCACAACAGTAACAAGCAGATCTTATCTAATCAGCGGGGAGGTCATTACTGAAAATCTAATTTGATGACTTTTCTTTTCAGGCTTCAAACCAATAATGAATAAAACATCTGACGGAGTGTGTGGACTTTTCAATATACATTTACTGAGTCTTCATATTTTTTTGTCAGAGGTCCTGCTGCTTCCGCTGGTTTGCTCTAATATCCAAGTCTAAGTTAAAGCATAAAGCTATTATCTCAACAATAGCCAGAGGCAGAGGCCGCGCTCTAACTACTCCCAAAAGTCTTGTTTATGCTGCTTCACAGAGAGCAATTACCTCGCAGAGTTTATCATCCACATCAGCTCGTTTGGCTTCCTTTAACTGATTAAAGTCATCAGAGTCAATGGCTGGAGAAAATTGGCACTTTAATTTTAATTTGAACAAAAAAAAAACGTAGGTTTGTTTGCACTGTTATAGCTATTTCTCACAACAAAACTGCTGTTTGGCCGGGCTGCAGCACAGAGACAC
>JAJHUR010101858.1:609-35137 GCA_027495735.1 Lutjanus campechanus | reverse complement strand
TTCAGACTTTGTAGCCATAATGGCCATTTCATGTGGCGTCTTTCTGTGTTTACTTTCAGTCAGACAAGAGTTTGAAATGATTCATGTAAAAACCATAGTTATTCAGAAAGCTGTCTGAGGCTCGCGCAGCTTTCCATTACACAAGTTCTTTTGAATGAGTCCTTGTTTCTCCGAATTTTTACAAAGGAGGTAGGGAATGCAAAGATAGCATGACCCATAAGGCCACAACAGCCACATTTATAGGAAATACACCAGTCTGAAATATACCAGAATTATCCTTTAGCCAAGTTCTTGGGTGTTTTCACACACTCATTTTCTGATTATGAATATGTCTCTGTCAATTGTTTCCACATGGCTGGTTATGCTCACAGCAATATAGATAGGCTTGTTTTACCAATGAAGATGGCTTGACTCCACAGCACACAAAACACTCATACAATAGTTTTGAAACAATGCAGGAATGTACTTTCTGTATTTCTTGACCAATGCAGATTTTTAAGTGTAGACTCCAAGGGTGAATGCAAAATCTCAGCACACCTGAAGGCACAGGTGCGTAGGAAGAGGGAAGCGTGTCCACAAAATTCAAGAAAAAGGTTCCCGCACACTGTATCACTCTCATTCATCACTTTATTTGTGTAACGTTTCGGTCGGCTTGACCTAAGTGTAGACTCCAAAAATCACAGTATAATAAACAGCAATGGTGAGTGTACTGTACACCTCTAGCTGAGGCTGAGGGTCCCTCAGGAGCTGACGCTTGTCTCATTATAATACACTCGTGGCTACGCACAGACCTACCATGCTCTGAAACTTTCTATATCTGACAACAGCCTATCAGTTTTCACACAGTGCCCTACTATTGTTAAAACAAAGCTGACTGAGCTATAATGCCTACATGGGCGCAGCTGTTAACCTGGATGCTGACAAGGTTCAGGCACAAACACTGCTCTTTCAGCAGAGGAAAGGGATATGCAGATGGGGATGACCAGCTGTAGCCTCTGGAAGCTGAGAATATACTTAAGCCTCAGCTCTCCCCCCTGCTAAGTTAAAGCTCCTCAGTTATTCAGAAATTTTTAATTATGCGTGGCAAGAAATAGGCAGCAATTTTAGGATGAAGGGGCTTACATACACCAAGTTTGCGTGCATGAAACTGAAACACTGAGCAGGAAGAATGAAGTCAAATGGTGCCATTTTAGTCAACACAAGCCCAACCAGGAACATTTCCACTTTCTCCAACAGCTCAAGGTCAAGGGAGCTGTGCCATTTCTAACCAATCCATGCTGACAGCGGAGAAAGAACACGGGGAAAAAAAAAGAGGTTGGAAGAGTGATGAAAAGAACTTAAGACAACAGGAAGGGTAGACTGAACTACCCACGAAGAGAGGGAAATGGCATGGAGGAGTGTGAGAGCATGACATATGAGAGCTGTCAAAAAGGAAGGAAGATTAACATTAACAACAACAGCTACAGTATGAGTTATGACTGGTTTAGGAAGCAAAAACAAGCCCAAGACAGAAGAGACTGAACAAAAGGAAATAAAAGAATTACACAATGAACTGATCAGAAAAATAATAGCATCCTGCAGTCCAAACATTGCGTAAGCATACTAAGGCAGCCATAGGCTATTTGAAAGTATTTCAAATATGCTATCAGGTTGATGAAGCCCGAACATGGTTATGAATAAAAACAAGCCACTTTTTAAAGTCTTACCTCGCGCTTTGACAGTTAAGTCCAGTCAATACTTGAAGTGGCCTAAATTTTAGCTATTTATATAACTCTTCTCATTCAAATATGTTGATCTGTAGTGTGTTTGTGAGTGTTAGTACCTGTGCCTAGATTTGGTGAGCTCTGGACCCTCTTCATGGGAGAGAGTATGAGTGACAAGGCCACGCTTTTGCGAGCAAATCCTCCGCTATCTGAGAAATCACAGCCAGGCAGGTGATCATCGAGGCAGAAGCGGCAGCACACATGCACATGCATATACACAAATACATTAATTCACACACAAATGCGTCCAGCCAGAAACATAACACAAACAAGAGGAAGCAAAGCACATGCATTTAAAGAGCTTGAATTTCACCGTGATGAAACTACAGTAGCACACAGCCCAATCACAAGATTTAATTGTAAAGTAGAAGCGTAAAGGTGTATTGCATTAGCTGACATCAGCCAAACCATTCCTCTCATGTACAGTTTGTTTATGCTGACAGGAATCATGACTTTAGTAAGACTTATATGATACAGGGAATGAACATGGGGACATTTGTTAATAGTGGAGAAATCAAGTGTAATTGGCCTACTGATACACTTTATAAACTCTTTCATTAACTGAACTGCAGCAAATTACCTTCACTACTCTTTAGTAAATGCTTCTCCATATATTTTCCCAATTTATCCTCCTTTAAGTATCTGGCACTTCTATAGAAAATGCTTAGATCATTTCAAATTTCACAAATGGTTTAAAATCATCTGTGACAAGTTTGTGACAAGTTTCTGTGGGGTATCGTCTGGGATCAAAGTAGTTTGCTATAGTAAATTAACTTCAGCCTAATTTAGCCTTTTTTGGAACCAACTCCAGATAAGGTTGGTGTGTTGCCACCTCCTGTGGCAGACGGTGGCCACTGATTGAGTTGGTCTTGTAGGACTTCTGAATGGTTTGCTGTTAGGGATGCAGACAGCCAATGCCGAAAGAGATGTCTTTGGTCCTTTAATTTGTTTTATTTCTTATTTATTACCCTTTCGTGCAAGGGAAACAAACAAATCTTCATTAGAAAAAAATATGGCACCCATTGCCCTCTTCTGTCATACCAGAGGTGTGTCGAGCCAGTGGCTTCTTCTCCTAAACAGCACCTGGGTATGTTAGCTACTGTTGTCTAAGCCTGATCAGAAATAACCAACACAACATTTAGTAAGTGCAAAATTGATGCAACAGAACAGATAAACATTGGCCACTGCCATGAATATCATCTAACTTGCAGACAGTCTAATAGCAGTCAGCAAGGTAAATATCAGGCGATGACGATGTTCGGGCGATTAATCGGTGCATCTCTATCTGTTGTTTTTTTGGACATAGCCGTGTCAGTATAATGTCAGTATAACTATTTTATTGATTTACCAACCATTTTGGGAGGTGGAATTTTGTTGTGCTGTTGCTCCATCAAATGAATTTTGTGTTCTAAATTTTACTGGCCATCTTTCAACACATGACAAAGCTATTTTTGTGTTGTCTTCCATATTGTAAATATAGGCAAACAACCAAGATGAGTCAAGCCAGCATTGGCAGCCACACAGAATGTTGGTGTGTGAGGAAGACTCAAAGACAGATTACTCATCATTGATTCTCTGGCTGAAATGCACCCATGGGATGACTGCCAACCTTACCCAGAGCTTTGAGTATGTATTAAAGGAGGAATACGTCACTGTGGTTAAAAGAAACAGGCTTACTATTCTTATTGATGCTTTTGGTCACAATAACCCAGGCCCAAAATGGACCAACATCGAAGTGGTGAAACAGGGTCAGGGTTAGAATTACAGACTCATGCCTGTGGTGAAGGGAAACTAGGACACATAGCGGCTTTTAAAATAGCTAGGCGGTCTAAAATGTGGAAATATATTGACCTTTTTTTTTGTGACTATCAAATGTAAACGATGGTTTTAGGTTCAGTTATTTGTACTAATAAATAGAATAAAAATTGTAAACATGAAAACAGAATCATTCAACTTTGCTAAACAAAAAGAATGGACATAGACTGGATGATGATGATGATTCCCCACAAATCTCATGAAGTTCATGGTTTGTGTGTGTGTGTGTGTGTGTGTGTGTGTGTGTGTGTGTGTGTGTACCTGTATTCATATTGAAGAGCACTTCTTACTGTTCTACTGCAGGGGGATACACTTTCCTGGAAAACAAAGACAAAGTATTTCAGACAATTTACATAATAGAAATTTCCACAATAAATGTCTTCTAGAACAGCTGATTCTAAAACAGAGGGGAAAAAAAGTATTGTCCAGTGATTTACTTTTACAAATGATCTTCCTGAGACTGCTACAATAAATAACTGACTGCAATTACAGGTCGTAACATTTTTTTGCAAACTGTTTGTATTAAATCCTTAATATAAGCAATTATTTTGGAAATCTGCCAGTTTCCTGCTGCCCACTGGGTCATTAGCTGTACTTTGATTCAAATCACACTACTGAAGGGGCCAAAATCTCTGTGCAAGGAAATTCTGGAGAGATTAATGATGTTTAGAAATAGAAATGCAGTGTGCTGACATGCTGCAGTTGACTGCAAGTCAGCTCAATTTTAAACTCCTTTCACACATTTCATTTTTCCAATCCTGAGAAAACCTATGGGCTGAAGTCCCAGACCTCCTGGGCATGAAATGTGACAAACCGAGGAATAAACTGAATCATAAACTGCACTTCTGAATTTCCAGGCAAAATAAGGTATCATTAGCCTCGTTCCACAGATCAGAACCACCACCCACCCTGATTTGTTGACTGATTTATATTGAGCAAACTAACGTGGCAATTCAGTTTCATTATAAGGCTAAAGTAGCCTGGACCTTTATTATATTGGCAGTATAAAGTGCACCTGGCGTCTTGCCCAAAGTGTGCTGAGACAGATCCCCTGCAACCCTGAATAAGATAAGATGGTAAGATATAGATAGAGTACATAGATAATGTGGTTTGGATATTATAAATGAACAACAGGTACTGAACAAAATGATTAGAAATCCTTCAAAAGGTTATGAGGATATTTTCGATTAACTGCTTTAACGAAACAAAAAATACTGGATGGACAACTGACATGTAAAAGTAGGCTTTGCCCTGTTTTTAAAAAAAATAATTTCAAGTGTTTTCAATGTAGACAGAAATGTGAAGGATATAAGCTGCAGAGTTCTTAACGTCTTCTTATGAGAGCTGTGGAAGTGATATGGCAAAGCAATAAGCTCAATTATACACTTTCAATTCTCTTTCAACTGACTATGCAGCTTGACTTATTATACAATTTATAGCCATGACCTTGCCTTGATCACTTTTGCTGACCTTGATACTGCCCGTTGTGTTTACAAGTGTGTTTTTTTGTTACATAAAAATGTCACCAACATTACAGCAGGGTTTTCCCTACCATTTTAAGACCTTGGTGCAGGACTTTTGCATTTTTTCTCAACACTAGATAAACAGAAAAAAACGGAGCTTGAGAGTCCATTTTATTCTTTATTTTGGCTGTGCAGTTTTATTTTATTCATGTTTTGTTTACTTAGGGTATTTTAATAATTTTTTAATATTTTTACATTCCAATTTAAATGTCTGAATATTCTTAAAAAAATAAAAGTTCATTACTCTTTTAATGGTGTGTAATTGCATTAATATCCTTACATGAGTGACACTGATGGCAATAATATCATTCATTGCAATATATTCTCCTACAAAAGTAGTTTTTGTGACAGGCCTATGCAGCACTGTACAAAAAAGTAAAAGTTTAAATTAAATCAACACTGCCTCTCATGTTCGAAAATATGTTTAAACCAAAGCCGAATCCCATGGAATCTAAATGTGGGAACATAACTTCTTCCAGCTGAGTGAGAGACTTAATGAGCTCAGCAAATACTTCACGGCACATAGATGAAACATAAATAACTTAAAGGCACTGATAAATGATACAGATTGCCATGTTTACTTAACTGTACCCATGTATAAGGAGACCTTTTCTTGGAACTGTTGCAGTAGGGTGCATGATTGATATGAATAGGGTGCACATCAAAAGCTGGAGGCACAACACGGACTGTTGCATCGCTGTGTGAATGCATGCACGTGTGTCATCATGAGACTTAGTGTGTATGACAGATACTACAAGTGACAACTTACAGTGGCTGCAGTAGGGATCATGCATGTCTGGTATTTAAATAACTATGGCATATACAAGGTTAACCTCGCCTTACACACACGTAGGTACTGTTGTGAAGTTTTGGAAATGTGATGTACAGTAGCTGTTGTTTGACTGTTATTGTAAATGGCCTCAGAACTCTTACTCTTACTCAGAAACATTACGACTGGGATGATTTCATTATCTTACAAAACCAGTGTAGAATTTAAAAGCAAGACTGCAACAACCTGAATACCACTTGCCTCACCCTCCCCTTCCATGTGTGTAGAAAGAGAGCCTACAGAGGCTGTGAGACTCGCAGCGACCCTCCACACCCGTCTTGAAGGGCTCTTCCAGAGCATTTAAAAAGATGTGGTGGCTTTTCTTTGCCTATGCAGAGACATGATCTCACCAGTTATCACCGAATGAGAACCGACTCATCTTATTAATCTGTCGTTCTTTATCTGTCGCTTGTTTATTTGTCTTTTTTATTCTGACTTGCAGGGTGAGGTTACCATGTTTGCTGTAAGATGCGAAATATGACAAGTGTTTTAACGCTATTGGCTATTTGTGTGTAAAACACCAATAAACACATAAACGGCTCATGCTAATGTAACAAAACCACAACAATTCTTATTTTCAGGTGATTACACACTAATGAAAACACACTTAGAACATTATATTACATTTCTGCCATATTCTGCTAATTGGTCACATGGTTCTTCTGTGACATATTCCTGTCTGTTACAAAGCACCTCTGGCAATTTGGCAGTTGCTAATAATATCTTAAAATTAACATAGAGCTGGGTAAATACTTCATTCTTATGCCTTGGATATTAATCCTAATATGTAGTGTACATTGAAATGTGCTGTTGTAAGTAAATGTATAAGTAACAGAGTTTCAGTCAGAATTCTTTCAGCTTCTATGTTTAGCACAGGGGAGTAAAATGCACAGATGTTTCGGCTTTGCCCTCTTCAGTTCACAAAGTAATTAAACTGTACAAATGATGTTAAACTGCAGCACAGAAAAGTCAATGTAAACATCAAACATATGTTCACATACAAGTGAGTAGGGATCTCTCCTAGACATGTAGTCTGTGTAATGATGAAAACACACACACAGATTAGCACTTTGTGCTTTAACTCATGTTTAATCTTTCTTAGCATATGTTACAGCTCTAAGTACAAACAAACTGGCAAATGCAAATGACAATGCATTAGAAGACATTTGCTTCAACACTACCACAACGCTGGGTGTCATTACACATTGAACAGGACAGTCCTGATAATTGTGGCTATCATTTACTGGGGTTTATTTTGGATGAGGAATGCTACCATATCCTGACATGAATGTGTAAACTGCCTGAGCAGTTGTCTCTAGTGATGAGTGGCACTTGATGGATGGCATAACATTAACGTGTATTTGGCCATGCTTAAAATTTTATGGGCTCGATTCAGATGAGATGATGGCAAACATCAGGACATGAGAACCATCATTTCTGAAATCCTTTCCCATTATAACAAACTAATTACAACTGATAATTAACATTCTAATTGTAACAAAATACTCTTGTATATGTATACTGTATTTTCAGTAACAAGAAGCCTTTTCCATTATGAGATACTGTAAAAAAAAAATCTTTCACTGATGCCAAACAGTTTGAAGCTACAGTGCAAAGCTTCTCATTAGCATTAGAACTAGACGCACACTGGCTGATATTAGCTTGGTGCAGATATATTTATCAGTGTATATGCCAGATGATAAGTAACAAGGAACTGCAGTATAAAAAATGCAGGAAAAAAAACAGTGTCACAATTACAGAGAACTGAATGTTAGTTTTATACCTGTAAAATGTCCTGTTCAATATGTATATTTTTTACAGATGTTTCCTTCAGAGATAAAAAAAAAACTTGACATTAAAGACCCAACACTGGCTACATGGGAAAAAAATGTTTTGCTACTTGAGTTAATATATTTCATATAGTATTTCATCACAAAATACAAAAGTATATTTTATTGTACCTGTCCAAATCAAAAATAACTGTCACTTAATGTGAAACTATGGCAAATTTAAATGGGGGCAGATGATAAAGCAAATTCCAATCCAAGATTGGCAGTCAATAAAAGTAATTAATTGCTTATTTCATAAAGGGGTCATCTGACTTTAGTTACAGTATGTGAAACATGAATTTCTGAAGCACAAACAATTCAAACAAACGCAATAATAAAACAATAAGGCTGCTCTTGTCTAACTAACTTGTCTAGCTCGTGACTAACAAGGCTGACCAAACCAGTGAGATAAAGCTGTGGAGCGCTGAAGAAATAAGACACGAAGCATACATTGTTCAAATTCTTAACCCTGATTAATGATTACTCATTAATATCCCTGATAGACACATAAAGATGTCTTTGGGACTATTTCTCTCAAAACACAGCCTAAATTGAACCTAATTTCACCCTCCTCTGTTAGTAATCATTAATATACCCTTATTTACTCACACAAACAATTACTTTGTTGCTACCATGTGAGGGTTTCCAAGCACAGTTCATACTGGTGAGGAGGAAGTACCACTATGACTTGTGGGACTAAATCAAGCCATGCATTGTGGGATACTTTCAGTCCCTCAAGACCTAATCCTCACCCTCATACAGTATGCCCTCGTAAATCTATCTCTGAGAAACACACATACACACACACACATGCAGCGGGGTAAATCATGGGTCTGGCGTCGCTGGCCGTCGGCGTCCAAATGATGGTCAGATTATAAACAGGATCATGTTTCTTGGGGACAGATCAGCGGCGACACAGCAGCTGTGGCCATGGTGTAATGTTATGGCTGGGCACTGGAAGAAAACCTGCCAGGCTCTACACCTCCGAACAACTCTGACTATCTGTCCAGATAGACTTTTTTAAGCTTTTAAATACAAACGGTGATAGATCATTAGCATCATGCATTTCAGCATGCATGTCACGGCATATATACTGGAGGACGGCCAAATGCTCCCATAAATATTCAGGGAGCGCTTCTCCAAAGTGTAATCCTTAATAGAAGGGAAGCAGTGGGAATAAATATTGACAGATCAAACTTATCATATCTAATAATACATTAACTTAAATGTCAAATCCCTGAACTTTTCTTTACATAAAATTCCACTTTATCTTTACTGAATGAAAACTAAATGTGCTAAATGAGTTGTTTTTAATCCTCGTCCCAGTTTTGTTGGCCAGTTTGTTTGTTTCGAGTGATGTTGTTGTTTCGAGTGATTTTATTTTCTTACTTTGCCGTGGTTTATCCACCGACTGTAATTTAGACATTGGTGGGCCACTCTGGAGACTAGTGTGTGTATAATTACTGAGCGTAATAGCTGTGGGACTGCAAATACACAAGTCAGAGCTATAAGCCACAGAGAGTGATGGTGTCCAACACCACAAGCCCATCAAGTCTCATTAGTCTGTTGAGTGACCCACTGGGAGCCATTTGGTTCATATCAGTGGACTAATAGGGTTTGAGCTTTGAGTCCCTTTGAAACATAAGACACTTTAGTAACTATATTAGGCAGCTCATCCTCCTCCTTTATTAGAAGAACATTAATTTGTGTTTATTATCAGAAGCTGTTTCCATCATGACATGTCCATTTTCCTCCCATTTTCACAACATGCTAATTTTCCACACGGAAGAGTTTTAACATTGTCGACTGACGAAACTCTTGACAAAAATTCAATTCTTAAGACTAAAGATAAAGTTGCAGCAAGTATGAATACATGGGAATTTCCATGAGTAATCTCTGTGATCTCATCAAATTAGTGTGTAGACAGCATTTAGATGACAAAGCAGAACTTTATCAATGCAACTAGAGAATGAGGTTACAACATATCACGAACGGTTTCTTTGTCTTTATGAACAAATGACGGGTCATTTAGCTGAGTCCTTACACTACAAGCAATGTCCTGAAAACAGACAGTATGATGGAGGCACAAAGGAAGGAAAGAAAAACACAAACAAAGAGCACTGGCCGGGATGCCATTAGTCACTGGCGGTCTGCCTTGGCATAGACAAAACAAGTGTCTATAAACAAATTTGTCACAATCCTTCCATGAGAATGATAACAACGAAAACATGAAAGAAATAACAATGATTTAACTGTCTGAACTTTTTTCAGTCTTGTGCATACTGTACACGGTTATGGATTGTAGCTCATGTTGTTTTCAACCAGCTGGCAGTCTTATGCTGCAGATCAGCAGAATATCCCTGGCGGAGAACACTCCCATAGCAGAAACATTCGGCAGAGAATGGCAGTAACCACTGGAAATGCTTTATGCTACTGTTTATTTACCACCCTATCCTTTGCTTTGTTTGTCTTTTGTACTGAAGTGTTTCCCTTGACGGTAGTTTATTTTTGTAGGAGGAACTTTTTCACTGCCCACAAGTGCACGGCCCTGATATTGCTTGCAATTGCGGAGGAGACAACAACATCTTCCAATTCTCATTCATAAATTAATTCCCTCTTCACTGGCTCACACAGCACAGAGCGCTCCAACGATTAGTCAGTTAATTGTTTAGTTGACAGGAACAAAACTAGTTGCCAACTATTTTGATAATCAATGAACTCAGTAATTTTTCACATGAAAAACATTTGTTGCTTTTATTTTTAAGAGTCTTTGGGTTTTGGACTGTCTTTTGGACAAAATAAGCAATTTGAAGACATCACATTTTATATATGAACAATTAGTGGATTAATCGTGAAAATAATCATTTCTAGCAGCCCTGCTAGCATACCTTCCCTCTGTTCAGAGTTCACTTCCTTTACAAGACAAGGAAGAAATTCACCATTTACCATTTAATTTACTTATGACACTATGCCCTTATATCTGCAATTGGAAGACAATGAATAAATATAAATATATAAATAAATGAAATTTGCCATAATGAGGATAAATCATCTCATGAGTGCATACAGAAAAATATGTCAACGATTATGTAGATAATGAAATAAAATGCAAAGCTGAAATGATTAATTAGTTGTCAGCTATTTTGATAATCGATTAATTGGTTTGAGTAAATTTTTTTTTAAGGAAAAAAGGTGAAAATCTTCTGATTCTAGCTTCTTAAAAGGTGGATATCTTCTGGTTTCTTTACTCCTCTATGACAGCAAACGTAACATTTTTGGGATGTTGACAAAAGAAGATCTTTGAGGACGCCATCTTAGGCTTTGGGAAACACTTATCAACATTTTTCACCATTTTCTGACATTTTATAGACCACACAACTAATTGATTTATCAAAACTTAATGAATTAGGATGAATTATAACTTTCAGTAGTTTAAGTTTTATTGTAAATAATAATCCATATTTATATAACCGCAGCTATTTTTATTTGAATATGCTATATTTCAATTTAATTGATTTAATTTCAGAATGGCATTTTAACAGGGCATTTAAAGAGCCTTTTGTGCATCTGCGCATGTGTGAAGACAGCAGGAGAGAGTGAACAGTCATTGGCGATAAGCCGACTATGGTCTCAAGGGTCCTGACCCTGGAGTGGTCACTCAGACTCAGACATACTCACAGGATGTCAACAGATTAAGCTCCTTAGCAAATCTATTTAAAGATCAAACTAAAAAGTCATCAGATAGACATTTTCTGGTCAGCTGGTCTATATACAAAAGCTTGTCATCTGTTGAAAGCTTAATAAGATTAAAAAATACATTCTGGCAGAAACATTAATGGACATTGGATGCAATATTCTGAGTAAATTGATAAGAGCGACTGTATTATCTGTAGTGATGCTCTTCGGTGAACATTAGTTACAAGACTCATGAGTTTGATGGGGATGAAACTAAAACGTTAATCTTACTGTACGAATCAAAGAGAACAAATCCCTTTTCAACAAGGCAACAGAATTTCCCTGGAGATCCAACATAAATCCTAATCGAGACATGGCGAGCTTGAAACCCAGCTGACAGCGAGAGACACCCCTCCAAAAAAGGCAGAATTTAGAATTGCTTCATTCCTTAATTGCTGAATTGAAGCCAAGTTATTTTAGTGGTGCATTTCTGTGGTAAAAATGTGGGAGTGCAGGGTTGTGGCAAGAAAAAACAGAAAGGCTTGGGAATCAAAATAAGAGCCTAGCTATAGGGAAATACCCATTGTGCTTTATGTGGTTAAGTTAAAGTATTCATGATAGACATCAGACAAACAAGTAAACATTTCAACAGTATATAATTCAGCGCTACCATACACATCTGCCTGTGATATTTTCAACTTTGCAGCTCAAATTTCAACAGTGAACTTAAAGGGTAACTTCAGTATTTTTCAACTTGGACCCAATTTTGCTGTTTTTGTGTGATTACTGGGGACTAGGGTTGGATGTGTTTTCTTTTTCTTTTCTACAATTCTGATTCTGTTTATCGATTTTGGTTCTTAACAATTATCAGTTCTTTTAGTGTCCTTCCGCATTCTTTACTGCAGAGTTGTGGGAAATGCTAATTACTTCGGATACATATTATCACCAGAAACACTGAGCTGAGCTAACGTTGGCTAGATAACGACGGTGGTGTCTTTTGTAGTTTCTTGAATATTTTGTGGTTTACTCTAGGCCTGTTTTACTGTAATAAACTTGTTAAGTGTTTTGTAGCACAGCATTTGCTAAACTGAGGTTACTGTTAGTTGACTCACACAATTTGTGCTCTTTACTTGCTAGTCAAGTAGCTTACCAACGGCTAAGTAGGTTAACTAAGAATAATTAAACGCATTAGGACACGAGATGACATCATGCATTCAACGTGTATGTCGATATGCAGGGACAGACAGGCAGGTCAATATACAGTGTTTGCAGTACACGGTTTAATTTGAAACTAGCACGAGTGAAATTTGCGTCGGAATCAATGCACAAAACTAAAGTGTATTTGATAGAAATCGCAATTTTGGAATGGGTTCTTATTTGAAATCTGAGACAACAGTTCATGAAATTGATCCAATTTTGAGTGAGACTGCTGCAGCCATCAGCAATGTAATTCCTACGGGCAACTGTGAGCTGACAAGGGGTGTGAAAGTGCTTGTTTATGCCACTCACTGGCTCAGAGTGTTATTCTAAGTGTCTGACAACATTGAGGAAAGGATCCTTAAAGGAGGACCTTTTTGTTACAGAGTAAGATCCTTTTTGTTTAACCAGAGACAGCCATTTTGTCACCAGACTCCATTTACAGAAATAGCAATTTTACCATCGTAAAAACACACTTAGACCTAATTTGAACTCGACGCAAACAAAATAAAACTCACCAAAACCATTCTGGTTCAATCTATTCACCGTTCCAACAATCACCACCTCTGGTTTGGTTGAAATAAACCCTTAATTCACCAAGTTAAACATGAAAATTGAAATATTCTGGCTCTGCTCATTGTTTTTGCCCGCTGCTTCTCTGATGTCCAACCTGCCTCTCCCTCCTCTCCTGATATTTTCACATCTAACTCTGCAACAGAGCATTACATCAGCTGCTTCAAAGACAACTCGTCGCTTGTTGTCCCCTGTTCCCAAAGCTCCTTTTTGGACAAGTTAATAAATCAGTAAGCCAACCTACTGGAGCGTAGCTATATAGTACAGTGGGGCTATTCATCTTAATGATATTAATAAATAATGAGGCCATTCTGATTTTTTTTCATGGCTGTAGTAATTTCAGTGAAGCAACGATTGGTACTGCACACTAGCTAGGCAATGTTGGACCATAAAAGCATCAGAATTTGTATTTTAATACAAGCAAGAGAATAAATTTAAAGTTGTTAAAGTTGTTGGCTGTGTTATATTTTAAACTCTAATCACCAAAAAACACATTTCCACCATTATTTAAAACCCTGAAATCTAAATTAATTTGAGAATGTCACACTAAGTTCTAATCCATATCAAGGTATGTTTAAGAACTTAACGACTTTAAATCCTTGCTGAAGGTACGTCTTAGCTGCAGTGTTGAAATCCTTTAATGCACACATCAGAATGATTATCCTGCTTATACCCTGGTCACTTGCCAAAAATGTTAATCAAGAGCATTCACACATTTTTTGAGGTTTTGGTCAGGTCTTTGTGAACAATTAAGTCTCCAACTCTCCAGTCAGAAATACAGTCCGTATTTAGCCAAACCATGGTTTAAATTCAAAATAAATTCTATATATACAGAGTCTTTAATGCTTAAGTAAAAACTCTGACAGCTTAGTACAGAAACAATAGTTTAAATCATATAAGTCTTCATGCAAAGCACTGTTTTAAACTTCTCTCTCACACAAATGAAGGAATAAACAAAGGAATATTTTTTCAACACCATGTCACTGTTCTACCAGCACATTACTGCCACTAGTTGAACAACAGCCACTTCCAACAAAGTCTCTGTTATCAGCCTTGTTTGTTCAACCTTGCCACTCATTAGCAGACCCCCCTCTGGCTGTATGAATGGATAGGGAAGGTCAATACACTGACCCTGCGTGCCCACTCACTGCCCATACTACAAACAACAGAGGCCCGTGTGTTCTGCAGATTGCATCACAACCCCACTAACGAGCAGAGCCACTGGCCTGAGAGCGCTAATGCAATTATGCAACACAAGCCCCGGCAATGTGAGTCGGGGCTATGGGAGAAGAAGAAGGAATTGGATGTGACAATTCGTGGGTTTGTTATCTTACCATTACTATGCAGAACTGAAGATGCACACTGATACACGGAGAGGAAGAAAAAACAAAACAAAAATGATAACATAAAAGAGTACGGATGAGCAGTGAAGAAAGAGGCAAATAAAAAACAGACAAACAGAAAAATATAGATTTGCAGAAAGGAGGAGCGATTACATAAAGGAGTAAGTTTGAAGAAGCACACACTCGTGAAAATGGAAAGAGGCAGACATTAGCATGTAGTATTATGTAAGCTGTCTGGCTAAAGCCGTCTGGGGACACGGCATCGTCAGTAAACAACACCTCTAAAGCTGCCACTGTCTCATCCCCTCGTCTCTAGGATGTGTACACTACATGGAGAGCTCTGTAATAAAGGCCAGTGATTGCAACACTGAAGAACCCCAGGCTACACACTGACACAAACACAGCAAGCTAATATAATAAGCAGAGTTACAAAGAAATGATAAGATGCACTAATGGAGGGACAATGTTACATGGTCCTGCTGAAGGCTAAAGTAATTTCAAAAGATGAAGCTTGAGCTTTTCCTGACTTGACATTTTGACTCAGTGTTATATGCGGGCCCTAGTTATGGCTTCAGCTTTTTCAAATAGTTGAGTGACAAGAGAGCAACTGTTGGTCACTGGAATCTCAAACACTCTCAGTTTAAGACATGATGTTTAAACTGTACTGCTGTCAGAGGACAGACTCACTAAAACATGACATGTTACACTTTCATATACTCACAAAATAGCGGGCACAGATCCAAAGCATTAAATTAAGGAATTTTGTAACTTGCTACGAGGGTAGAGCGAGGATTATCTTTATTAACAGTACCACTTCATGCAAGTGTGTATGACTGCTGCATGCAATGTGTTTAGAGGATCTAAGATGAACAGACAGACCATAGTACCATAAAAGGCAGCAAAGAAGTTGCAGATTACTTTAAATATTAGTTTCATATTCGTTATTTTGAGAATATTATTTTGAGAATATTCATGACATGAATAACACATGCTGAGTTGACTGCCCTGCAGTATAAGCCAGCCCAGCATAACTGAATACTACTATGGTAGTAACATGCTGCTTTCCACCAAACACTTTCGGTACAGTACCCTTGAAAACTGTACCTTAGCCATGTCAAACCTTAGATCTTTTTTTTCTACAGTAGGGTTGTCAGAAGTTTTAATATTTCCATACTTTTTCAATAACACATGTTTAAAAACAATAAAATATCTTTCAATGGTATCAATGGTATAGTACAGAAGGTTACAAAAAAAGTTCCTCAGTTCAGTTCAGTTTTTATTGTGCTGCCTGAAATCTGGCGGCATAGACAAAACAGAAAGTGACTTTTACTGTAGCAGTACTGCGTGCAGGTTGTTAATTAAAAAAACAACAATAATACTATTTTGAGTGCCTATGACTTTTTGCTAGTTCTTTTTGCTATGGTATTCAAAGAGGTATATTTTTTTATACTAGTATTATTGCATTGAAATTTAAAATTCTTGTAGCATGAAAACCATTTCAAACCAATTCTTAAATGTAGGTGGGATTGTTAACAGAGCTTTGTGGCTCACCACATTCACTTTTCAAACAGGTAGGAAACAACAAACTAGACTTTTCTTGTTTGTTAGAAGCTGCAGCATTTGTTAACTGACACACTGTTACCTGTGCTGCAAATTTACTGCAAATTTCCTGGCTTAAAAGGCTTTTTTTTCCCTTTTTTTTTTTGAGCTTAGGAAATCTTATATCAGAGCACAGATGATGAGACAACTCTGGTTACTCTGATTCCCCCAGTAAAAATCACTGGTCTGCAGTGTTTTAACTTTTTAGCTTTTTAATATTGTTTCACTCACATGGAACCTCAGAGGGTTAAAGAAAAGACAGGATGGAGTAGAGTGGTTTCACTGGCACCATCAACAACTTTTTCCAATGGAAATGTGTAAATTACTATTCAAATGTGTAACAAGTACAGAACTTAACTGGACTGCTTGGTAGAAATGCAGCTTTTTTTCTTTCACTAATTTAAATCCAATCTGGTACCAGTGCACAAGACCTAACATGTTGAGTGAATGTGGAACTATCTGTTAATTAATTAAGAGGCCTGTCTAAGATGTGTGAAGAGGCCCGATGCAGAGGAGACATTCTGGGAGAATGCAGAAGTTAGCTTATTCAAACATTGGTACAGTAAACGTTCTTATCTAGAGAATGAGGGAGGGAGGAAGGTGAAGCAGTGGCGAAGAAATTAATCCTGAAAAAAGGTCTTGCTCTGCACTTCCAGCTAAATTCTTTGTAAATACTGTTTATTATTAATCACTTGTGTGGGGAAGTTAGCTCTGTGTAAAATACAGCATGACAGTAAAGAAGCCTTTTGTAGAACTGCACCACAACAGAAAAAAAAATGAGTGGCTGAAGAACAATATCTCGACCCTGTAGAAAGATTTGATACCTCAGAGAGAAAATACATTTTAAAGTTTGTTTAGTAAAGATTTTCTATTCCTTTATAGCATTTTCAAAATCTAATGATGAAAACAATCTAAATATTTTGAAAATAGTCTGTCGTTGGACGCAAGGGGTTCACAAAAGTAGAAGGGCTATCAGCTAAGATTACATCCCCCATACATAGTCTGGATTCCCCAGGTACCAGTGTTAAGTGTCGAGCATGAAGATAAGAGGAACTTGATTAGTAGGGGTGCTATATTTACTGCCATAGATGGAGGAGCCTTTACCCTCTAAGGTGGTCCGGATAATCAGGAAAAAACATCTGAGGAATTTTTATGTACTCTGGGTGTGAGGCATGAGGAAATATTATCATTTCACATTTTTTAATTCCTAAAATTCTTTTAAAAAAACTTTTTTGTTTATGTGAGGGCTCAATTATAGATCTCAAACACCAGACTATCCTGTACAGTCCTATTGATTTTGGCTTCAGTAATTCTTCTGTTTCCATGATGGTCATTGAACAACACTGCAATTAGCCACTGCAACTACTGACAGTAACTATGAATCAACATATTCTTAGATATTTGTACAAATACCAAGGCATCTTTAAAAGGTATTATTACACACGCATGGGACTGTAATTCAAGAGCCTTGTGTTTGCTATTATTCTGTAAAGGCACCTTTTGAATGTCTTTGTTCTTTTGTACATCAGATTTGCTCTTAAACAAATACCTATTATCAGGAAGGAATGAGGAAGAGGAGGGCAAAACAAAATGACAGTAACAAGGGAATTATGGCTTTAAAGCTGCTGAACATGAAACAATAGTATTTCTGTACAGCCCTGATAAGCTCCCTGGTTTGTAGAACACGCTTACCTAAAAGCCCTCTGTACTTAAGACATAAATACCTAGATCTATGTTCAAACCTGACTTATTATGGTCTCCAGCAGAGTAACTACTTCCTACATCCAAATCACAGGTGATACAGATCCAGCCAAGCAATCAAGCCACATCAGTCCCAAATAATGTAGCTTATGTTGAACCAAACGGTTTTACAGGAGCACTGAACAGCTCTGCAGACATATAAAGTTTAAGCAGGAGTGGAACGAATCATTTATGTGTATCAATAATGTCATATTTATTAGGAAAAACGGAGTGCCCTGTGACGTTTACAGGGAACAGACAAAGTACCTCACTCACTAAACAGGGAACCAAGCGAACCCGTGCTACGAACCGAGGCTGGGAACCACCCCTTACTGTGTACCCAAGGGGTCAAGGTGACATTCCACAACACCTCTGAGACTGGCCTAATGGAGGGATTGGTGCATGGCTTTTGTTGAGTGGGAAAGAGGAGACCATGAAAAAGTGTGTAACAAGAGATGGAAGTATGTAAAAGAGACACAGGGAGGAAAATGAGTTTCTGGGGCAAAATTATGGGAAGGTAAGAGGTGAATGGAATGTTTTTGGGGACTGAACTCAAATGTTCTACCTCCTTTATTTTCTGAAAATACAAAAATGTATGATAAAATTGGACAGGCGAATTTGTGTTAACTTTTCCTTTTCAGTTAAAAAAGACTCAAACATAGATTTTTTTCCTCAAGCCTCAATGTATCTTCCAGGGTTGATGTATAACACTTTTCAATCCACAAAACTGCAATCCAAGTTATTTTCTCATGCTATTTCTGAGGTGACCGCGGTCGCAGCCGCTGTTTTATTTGACACCATTTCCCCTGTCCACTGTCACAAAAGACAAAAATTCTCCTCTTGGTCTATAATTGTGGGTTTTGGCAGGACAGATAAATACAATTCCCTTTTGGTGTTTGGGCTGTAAAATCTATTCACATCTCTTTTAATTCGCATTCCCTTTAAAGCATCAATGTGCTCATACCAAGTAAGACACATCATAAATGAGCATACAGCTTGCTTTCTATAATCTGATTGTGAGTGTAACATTAAAGTAAGGTTGTCAAAAGTATTGATACTTAGATAACATGTGTTTAAAATGATACAATTTCTGTTAATTATACATTTGATAGTTTCAAAAGTACCAAAGCTATATAAACAATGTTCTAAGTGCTCATTCAAGACCTCAGTTCAGTTCAGTCTGGATTGTCCTGCCCGAAATTTGGCTTGCAGACACCAGAAAAAACAAACAGAGTTCAGTGACTTTTTCTGTACCAGCACTTGTGCAGGTTAATTTTAAAAAATGAACAAATTACCTTATTTTGTGTGCCAAGAACTTTTTTTCTTATTGCCATTGTATCGAAAGAGGTATCAAGTATAATTTTTTATACTAATATTTTACCTTTAAGGTATCAATGAGAATAATAATGACTCAAATGATGCCCGCATTCAATCCCTTTGGTACCCAGGTCTAGAGAAAAAATTATTACTTGATACGGTTTTGCTCACAGCCGAACACCATGAGTGTTTTTCATAAAGAATAATTGCCAAAAATGGTTTGGTATTGGTTTGGTTCGGATTTGTGCTGGTATCATAATTTTTTTAAGCGATGCCCAGCCCTAGCGACAACTCTACATTTAAGACAATTTTAAAAACACAAACACATGTGAATCATACATAAACTAGGGCTGCACCTAAGGATTATTTTTATTATCGATTCATCCATCAATCATTTTCCCATTAATCAATTAGTTGTTTGGTCCATAAAATATCAGAAAGTTCTGAAAAATGTTGATCAATGTTTCAAAAATCCCAAGGTGACTTCCTCGAAAGTCTTGTTTTGTCCACAACCCAAAATATTTAGTTCACCATCATAGAGGAGTAAAGAAACCAGAAAATATTCACATTTGAGAAGCTGGAATTAAAGATTTTTTTCTTTAAAAATGATTCATAATTAGTTGATTATTCCTAACAACTAAATGATTAATTAACTAACCTTTAACCTGTATTTGTCAATAAATAATACCCTTTTTTAATCCACTTCTTAAAAGTGGAATTTAATAAACAAAGCTCTGCTGTGTTTTGGGATGAAAATGTGTATGAAATTCAACCGTGCAGTCTGAAAATCTTTTGTGACATTTAACCCTAAAAGCCTGACCTCTGGACCAGCAGAGCGCAGGTGCAACAGTCCATCAAGCAGAGAAAATTTAACTCTTACCGTCATAAAACCAAAAGACTGGAGACTTGCTAAAAGGATTCAGGTGTAGGTGAGTTTCCTTCCTCCTTCCTTCCTTCCTTCTTCTTCCTCTTCTTCTATTCTGATTAACTTCCTCTTCCTCTCTGCTCGGGATAAGTCTCTCCTCCGGGTCAAGCTTTATTCCCAGATCTTACCCCGGTTAATGCCTAGGGAAGCACAGAGACAACAGAACGAGGAGAAAGTTAGAGAGGCAAAGAGAGAGAGGGAGTGACAGAGAAAGAGAGTTCCCTGTTTGGGTGAAGCTGTGATCAGATACGGCTATTTTCAGACTCAGGCATGCTCGTCTATGAGACTGGAAAGTTACCCCCCAGTGTATATGGGTGGGGGCTAAGTGACAGGGCTGACTATCTCTATTTTACCACAAGCACACATGTTTGCATGCATGCATACCACAGAGCATGCACGCACACACACACACACGCACATGCAATACTGACTACATCTATACACACATATTCACATACTGTACAAAACGACAACACAGTCACATACACATTGTAATCCTACAAAATGCATCAGGTACTGTAGGTAGACCTCTGACAAGTTCTGCATGGTTAAGTGAACTACACTGTAAAAAGGAAAAAAAATTCAAGGCAACTTACGTCAATAGATTTTTGACTTTTGACCCAAACTCAGATTCTTAAGTTTTGAAAAAGTTTCACCAACTAATATTTTACTTACTCTCCTATTTGGATCAACTTGAATTTTTGAACTTTAGAAACCGTCCAAAATTTGTTGCAATTGCAACCATGGAATTTTCAATGGGGCTGCAACTAACCATTATTTTTTATTGTCGATTAATCTTTTGATTATTTTCTCAATCAACTGATTAGTTGTTTGGTCTATAAAATATCCGAAAATGGTAAAAAAAAAAATGTTGTGACACAAAGCTCAAGATGATGTCTGAAAGATATTCAGTTCACTGTTATAAAAGAGTAAAGAAAGCAGGAAAAAAAATCACATCTTAGAAGCTGGCATAAGCTAGACTTTTTTTTTCTTAAAAAGTACTCAAACTGACAAGTTGATTATCAAACCAGTTGGAGGTTAATTTAATAACCAATTCATAATCGATCAACCAATTAATCGTGGGAGGTCTAATTTTCAAGCACCAAAATAATGATAAATCAGGTTAACAGTTCACTATTAACAATTTTTGGAATACATTTACTTGTGTTTCTAAAATTTACAGATTTAAATGTATCTAAAGAATAAAAGTAAATTATATCAACGAAAGACTATAAGTTGCCAAAATTTTGTTTAGTTCATATCAAAATGTAAGTGTCTGAGTTTAATTCAAAGCTCAAAAAAATCTAGTGAAGGCAGCTGCTTTGCGATTATGAGCTTTCTTCAACTTTTTTTTTTACAGTGTAGGGAGGGATAAGGGTGTTAAAGGGCCTCAACACGCCCATCTCTCCTCCCGGGCTTTAATGTCACACAGTAGCCATGTCGTCAGTGTGGGGCTATGTAAAGTGGACTTCTCCACACAGAAACTGACAGGAGTGTCAAACTGTTCTCACATGAGATTTTCTTTCACTCTGTGTTGCTGACACTTTGATTGCCTGAGAAAAAGGGTCGCTCAGAGATGTGCAAATATACACGCAGACACACAAACTCTTTTTTTCCTTTTTTTTTAAAATAAAAAAATAAACCAGTCAGCGTCACATCAGGCTGTAAACATATACAGACTAATTATGTGCACACTCACCTGTGTCATTAATAATCTTACTGCTGTGTAATCCATATGGGAATGTGTATTTTTGGAAATGACCACACACATACACACACAGGCTGAATATACACAGCAGAGAGAGGTCAGCCACAAGCACCTCTAGACCCCAGACTCCCTGCTATTCCCAGAATGATGATGTAACTACTGCTATTAGCATCTCATATTTAGAGCCTGGATACCTAAAACCATCCAGGCAGGCAGCTACTGTGCAATATGCTTTTTTAGACCACTTCCACCTCATCCCTTCACACTCGTACTCGACAATAAACAAAACAGGCACAAAAATCAACAACTAACAAATTAATGAGTAGCCGGGTTCAGGAAGAGTTCGGCAGTTACTCAGAAGGAGATTCATTAACTTACGGTAATGTGGCTCCATTAGCGGCAAGTGAACGCTGATAAGATTGCTGAGCGGTGACTTGTTTTCCCCTCCAAAAACAGATAGCCAAAACAACTGTGATTCTAACTATGGCATCACCTTAGTTCAGAGCCTTTCTTAAAGGGATAGTTCAGATTATTCGATGTGGGGTTGCAGGAGGTATTTATCCATTGTCACTGTATTACCTACAGTGGACAGCGGTCAGCACGCCCTCCAATTTGAAGAAGCAGAGAGGGGCGCCAGCACGGAAGCTAAGCAATATACTGCTTTGGACAGAGTCAGCAACAAAAATGTTTTAGACACTTAAAAAAGTTTCAGGAAAGTAGCAGAAATGTTTTTCTAAGGTTTAGAATACAGAACTACTTCTAGTGAGTATTTCCCAGATAGGTTTTGGAGCTGCAGAGTTGGGAGCTGTGGGGATCAGATTATTGTGTTTTCTCTTGAACTTTTTTTTGCCACAGCAAAAAAGATAGCGATGACTCATAGCTACTAACTAGCTAGCATTAAGGTCAGTGGAGTGGACAGCTCCACAGCGGCAATAAAAGTTATAACAGAAAAACTGGCCAGTTGTAGGTGGCTGGAGGAACACTGTAAGCCAAAATACAAGACAGTCACTCGTTATTCCACTGTGCAGTGTTGTTTGAGAGTAGAGCTGCCACACAGCCACATTTATTTTTTACATGGGCGATTGGACCACTGCATGAGGCATTCCACTTGCCTGAATGCAAAAGTTTACTTGCCCTGGGAAAGCTAATGTTGACCCCTGCCCATACAACTACGTCAAATAATCTGAGCTATCCCTTTAAGATGGCACACCACTAATGAAAAACAATCTCTTGTGTAGGCCTACATCTGAAATGGTGCCGTTATCACTACATTAAAAACATGATGTTTAAATAGGTCAACACAAAGTATTTCAAGCATATAAATCCACAAAGTTAAAACATGAAACTCCTTATCAAGCTCAGCCAACACTGTCAACATGCTGCCAACCTTTAAATCAAACAAGGATGGACTTAGTTGAGTTGTCCCGGATCAGCAGTATCTGTGTCTGCTGTCATCGTGCAAGTGATGAAGTGGTAATGCAAAAATCCCATCTACACGGGCACGGACGGCTCCAATGATAAGCAGCACTCCTGTAACTATGTCCGAGCCTCAGACCTCAGGGTTCCCACAGCCCACGGCAGTGATTGGTGTGTCAGCAGACATAATCAAACAGCAGCTGGCCCCTGGAAATTTCTGGTCACGTGCCAAGGATCAAGAAGGTATGGTGAAAAGCTGGCAACTGACAGGTGCTAATGATGTAACTTTAGTGCCGGAATCAGGGGAGTATCAGGAGACCAATAAAGTACTGAAGGGCCAAAGCACCTGAGTTTAGTTCTCTGTTGTTATCATAATCTCTTTACTTCAGACGTTATCCTTTAACCTACACAAGGCTTTACAAAAGATGACCAACAACATCTGAACAAACACCAGCAACAGTGTCTGACATGTGACGGATACAAGTTTCCAGTGCATTAAAACTAAAATGTGACTTTGATAAACATCTCCTGTCAAGTTTTGCGTGTTTATAAAAACAATTAAAACCAACATGACACAGCTTAGAGCTTAGGAATGATCTCATTAAAGTACCAGACCGAACTATTTTTATAGCGACTGGACTGACACACACTCACACTCAAACACACAGACACTTTGACCTATGAGCCACTCCGGACTACAGTGGCCGCGTCGACATGGTCTCACCCGTACAGTTTCAACACCTAATTCATTATCAGCTTCTGCAAGGCTCTGCCATTCCCCGTTAAGTAAGTGGCAGGTTATAAAAAGCAGGAGAGCCGTGCATGTACACATTAGTGAGTGTCACTTACTGGAAAACACTTAAACCTGGGAGCAGATCAAAAAAGGAAAAATATATCCAAATATATATTGTTCAACACAGGCGGTGCCCACATTTGGAACAACATACGATGCAGAGGAACATGAACTAGACACTCACTGCATCATGTGTTGGTACAGACTGTAGTAGTCCACTTCTAAAGGAGCAAAGTTGCAGCAAAGTACAGTACAGAGCTCCAGCTTTCCTTCAGACCTTTGCCTAGTTTGATCTCTGGTGGACTGGAGACTTTATCCTAGCTTAACAAGACAGACAACTTAATTCCTCCGTGTTGTGTCACTAATCAGTTTAAAGCATGTCTCCATCCTCGACTACTTAAAGTATTTTTTTAAATTCATCCTTTTTTTATTGCTGTAATAAACTTGTGGCTGTTCTTACCAGTGAGAAGGATAAATTAAAATTCACTGGACTGAAATCGTCAACTATTTATAAAACAGGATTAATTTTAAGATTGCAGGATCCTGGCTTTATTGTTAAATCCTGTAGTACTGCATGGACATGTTAAAAATAGTATGTTTGTCGCTGTGTATTTTGCAAACATTTGCAAGCATTTCAGTAAAACCTCAGCAGGTCTTAGTTGTCTTTGTATTTCTTTTTTAATTTGCATTTGTATAGATGAGAGTAGCCCATTTGGGTATTTTGTCCTTGCGTCATGCCCTCACATCTTTATGGTTGAGAGAAGCCCCTCTAATTTCATTGGTGGTAAATGCAAATTCAAAGGTTGTTGCTGATTTTATAGCATAAAATAAGAATACCATACTGCTTTGGTCGTCTGTCCGATGTGACTCTACTGTAAACTAATTACATCGCTGTGTTGAAGCAGAGGTCTCTATAAGCCATAGCCATTTGTGCTTATTATCCAACCTTTTACTGTGAGCTGAGAAAAAAGTGGAAAACAGGTCAGTTTTAGCTGCACTTCCTGTGTTACTTTATGCTGTTTACTGTTGCAAATTATTAGAACATAGGTCACCACAATTTATGTGAATTTTAAACACTGGAAAAACAGCTCAGAGTGGATAGACTGTCAAAGCAAATTCCATTCTAAAAGCAAGTATCAGGGTCATATTTTTCACAGTAGAAACTTTAGTTACACCAAAACCTTTATATGAATGACTTC
Organism: Lutjanus campechanus; assembly: GCA_027495735.1. Classification (NCBI taxonomy): domain Eukaryota; kingdom Metazoa; phylum Chordata; class Actinopteri; order Lutjaniformes; family Lutjanidae; genus Lutjanus; species Lutjanus campechanus. The sequence goes on along the minus strand of JAJHUR010101858.1, from coordinate 9,893 downwards.
GATCTACTGGCACAATCGCCACTCGTGATTTACTCAGTAACATCATTAACAAACCTGCAAATTGCCATTGTCCTGAAACCACAGATCTCTTCTTTTGATGTCCTTCATTCTTTGGGTAAATAAAAATAAAAATCATAGACTTGGGGTTCTTACTGTTTGATGTGCATAATACACTGCAGCAGCTTTTAGGCATAACTCTGCTACTTTTCTCAATTTGGTGCTGGCACTTTCACAGCACTTGTTTTCATCCAAAAGCGGGTGCAGTCTTTCTGGCGACTGGTAAGTGACATGTGCCTACTCCCATGTATCCTCTTTTTCTGTCCATTACTAAAACATTTATGTCTAAACATCCAATCATTGTAAATGTTCATGCACAAACATACCACCATGCCCAATCCACACACTGAGGTGCTTCCCCTTGTGTTCACTGTTAGTTAGTGCAGTTAAGACAGTAGCATCATTTTATCTGTCAATCATTTTCTTGGTTAAACTGTTGTTTGGTCCACAAAATGCTATAAAATTGTGCAAAATGTTGATCAGCACTGCCAAAATTTTGAGATAATGTTTTCAAATGTTTTGTTTTGTCCACAACCCAAAGATATGCAGTTTTTTTGTCATAGAAGAGTAAAGAAACCAGAAAATATTCACATTTGAGAAGCTGAAATCAGAGATTTTTTTTCTCAAAACAATTAATCGATTATCAGTGACAACTTGATCAACCAATCACTGCAGCCTGACATCATTGGCTCAAACTGATTCATTAACTTCCGGTAATGCGGCTCCGTTAGTGTCACCTATCAACCCAATCAATCTCCACTGTTGACAAAACAATTTAACAAATATATTTTAGGAAACTGGCTCAGCAGTAAGGTGAAAAAGATCCCATCATCAAACAGCTCGGTCATTGAGAAAGCTCAGGGAGCAGGCATGCCCTGCAGGCGGCCTCTATTATCAGTGAGACCGAGAATTAAGCAAGCTTTTCACACATCACTTGAGCCATGACATCAGCTTCTGAAGGAGGGCAGGGAGAGGGGGAAGATGACAGAGGAAAACACGCCAGAGGGACTATGAGAAAACAGAAGGCACATGAACAAGGAAATAAACAGACAAAGGAGAATTAAAGGGAGTGTATGTGTGTGTGTGTGAGAGAGAGAGAGAGAGAGAGAGAGAGAGAGAGATAAAGACAGAGTGACACAGAGATGGAGACACAAAGTGAACTATGAGAGTAACCCCCTGTTACATTCTGTACTTTCAGAAGAAAATGTATCACATTCTCCTATTCCCTGATGGCCTGCCTTGATCCCCTTTCCTCCTCTCCCTCCCTCTGCCTCTCACTCAAAGATGCATGTACACACACACACACACGGTATCTCTCAGTAACTCTAAACTGGCAGGTGCAACTGAGTTAACGCTAACAGAGACATACTTTGTGGCTCATCAATCAAGTCAAAATGCAATGATCGCCCATTAAGTGTGTATATTTAAGGCTCTGTGAGAGGCTGTTTATTGGTGAGGCAGCCCCTCATGAGACAGATAGCAGCCAACTGTTGCTCGTCATACTGCATCCCGCTGCGCTGCTTCCTCTCCCCCAGACACAAGTATGTGGTCATAGAAATACATAAAACACTACATCAAAGATACCACCCAGTAAAGCCTACACACTAGCACACATACACACACACTCACACACAGAGGCCAGGTAGGCCACACTGGGAGTGGTATGAGGTTCCCGGAGTGATAGTGTTACACTTTGTGCATCCTGGACACCTCCCCACTCTCCGTGTTCACCCAGCATTCAAATGGCTCTTACAGATACCATCCACCGCTGCTGGCCTTTTTATTTTTTTTCCTCATTACATCATCCCTTTTTACCAGTTAGCAGAGAGCAAAGAAACACAGCAGCTGCCTATTCCTTACTGCTTTCTGTCAGATCTACAATATGACAAAGGCAACTCTAAAACAAATTAGACTTAAAGGGACAGATCACCCCAGAATCAGAAACACATATTACAGTTGTGGAGAAACCAGCTATAGAGATGTTTGGCTTCTCTCAAATACAATGGAACTAGACGGTTAACAACAGAAATCATGACACGGTTATTCGAGATGATCTGCAGGCCTTGTTGTGAGCAATTTAGTGTAGGAACTATTTTCTGTCTGCCAAACGACACCCTGTGTGTCTCTGCACAAAAGGAAGCGTGCATCTACTAATGGATGCATACTTGCTAACCCTCACAATTTTCCCAGGAGATTCACGTTTTTCATTGTCCTCTCCCGGTTTCATCCCAGGGTCATAATTCTCCCATATTTCTCTGTATTTATGACAAATTTCCACACCTGTTTCATTTTCATAACCTGTTTCTGGCACTCTCCAGCATCTATAAGCCCTACAAATTAGCCATCTCACAAATTTAGCCCAATGAATCTAGCACAAAAAAAAACAAAAAAAACAAAAAAAACCAAAAAAAACTCAACAGCTATATCTCTTTCCACAAAACGGTTACAATTTCTTTCTACCAAACAACACCTACCAACCATATCATCATGCAGAAGAAGGACGTGTGTATCCACTCATGGTTACAATAGCAAAGAAAATTAACATTTTACTCTAAGGATATCTTAGGTAGGCAGCTTATGAAAAAAAAATGTTCCTTTCCCTTAAAACTTTTATGCAACAAAGGGAAATTATTCTTTCAAGGACGTCTGCAATATGCTTAAGTATTTTTCTCTTAGTGCTCTTCATTTCCCTCTTTGTCTCCCAGAGGACGAGGCGTGAGCATGGATTTCGATACAGGAGATGCAACTCACTTCTTTGTCACGATCAGCTGTATTGTATTTTTGTGAGGTTTTTTGGACCTTTATGCCTTTAATTTATAAGACAGGTAAAGTGAGAACAGGCTAAAGAGTGTGGCTGTGTGTGTGTGTGTGTGTATGTGGGGGGGGGCAGCAAAGGGCCACAGGCAGGAGTCAAACCCACAGCTGCTGCAGAGGACTCACAGCCTGAGTATATGGGGCATAGGCTCCACCAACTGAGCATCCAGTGACTTTTAAAGCCATACAGCTTATATACTCTGCAGAGTGCCAGAAACAGGTTTTGATAATGAAAAGGAATAACATAGTGTGAAAATTTCTCAGAAAGAAATTGGAAGAAATATAGGAGAACTGTGATCCTGGGTGAAAACCGAGAGAGGGCAATGGAAAAAAATCAAGTCTCCTGGGAAAATTGGGAGGGTGAGCAAGTATGCAACTATGAGCAGATGCACGTCATGTGGTAGAAAGAAAGTAGTTTCTACATGAAACTGCTCACAACAAGTTATGTGGATTATCTTGAGTAACCAGATCAAAATTTCTGGACAGACATGAGTTTTTCAAATGTAATTTTGGTGCTTCTAGCACCACAAGCTGAGTGCCAACTAGTTCCAATATATTTCAGAGAATATAATCGATATCTCCAAAACTCTGCAACTCACCCCCTAACTATCTAGATGTATAAACAGCACTACAGATGAGAAGGAAACTTTTGTTTTGTTTTTTTACTTTTGGGGTGAACTGTCCCTTTAAAATACAACATTAAATGCACTACTGCAGTAGCACCCAGGAGTCAGAGCCTGCTGGTTTTCATCCAAGCCCTCTCAGACTGATGAGAGACTTTAATAGCAGGTGAATGCAACAAACACAATGGCAGTAGGAATGGGGAAAAACTGTACCTCAATATTGACTTTACAGTGCCTGTGAGAGGCATGGGCCTCCATTATACACCATCCTCATAGGTGAAGCAAATGTACTGAAGGGTTAGTGTTCATAAAAGAAGTTCCTGGGGGCATAATACAAAACTCAAGAGTCCTATTTTCTCTAATTGCTAAAGAATTAACCTGCATAATAGACCACACTAACCACACTGCATATTTGTTTTAATCATTATTACACATAAAATGCTGTACTGCACTACAGAAGTGCATGCTAACAATAGAGATTATCCTAAGCATTTGGGATGTAGGTTAAACATGGATATCTCAATTCATGCTTATTACAACCAAGCACCATGCTTGTTATTGTACATCTTCCAGTTTGCTACAAATGTTGAGGAATATTTCTTGCTTTCCACAGCTTAAAAGCTCGTGGTTTGAGTATTTAACATCCTCCCTGCCCCGACCGCATCTTCCTTTTAATGCACTGGAAACAGCAATCCACTGGAATGCACTTCGGTGGCGACCTTACCGCATCCCAGATGAGCTGATTCATTCGCCCTGGTCGCGTCGATTACAACTAGAGGGGTCATTGTAGCTTGTAACGCACTTAAAAAAACACTTAAAAATAGCCTGTTTACCTCCTCAGACAGCGGCCAGACCCGCTGCAGCTGCTAATATCGGCGCGGAAGGAGAAGATGTTAACCCCTTAACAACAACAACACGCTGATACTGTGTGAGCCTTACCTTTAAACGACTCCACTAATTCCGCAACATATCGTCAGGTATTCAGCCTCTTCCATGTGAAAAAGTCGCAGAAGTAGAAGCACCGAGGCGGAGAGCTACAGCGGTTTGGAGGCTAGTGTGCGGTGTCCGTCCGTGTGATGAAACCGTACACCTGCTTTTCGACGCGCATGGATGTTGCTGGTGTCGGTCAGCCAACTAAAGGCAACTCCCTCTCTCGGGGGTCACTTGCCGGGGGCTCCGGTAGCAATGCGGTGAAGTGAAGCCCGTCCTGTCCGACACAAACCTCCGCGGAAGAGGCGGCGCGGCGGCACAATTAGTTACCGCATGCCTCTTTTTTTTTTTTTTTGTTGTCGCTGTTGTTGTTGACTACCAGCGCCAGTCGTCGCACCGCGGCCCCACACCACTCCTCCACCGGCTCTTAAGCACTCGCCTCCGTCCAGAAATGGCCTGAACCTGCCTCCCGTTTCCGTTTTTTATTATTATTGAATGATGCCGTGGCTTCGTGCGCAAAATGGCCTCTGTTATTTTCATTCAGCAACAGTCGACCGCGAGCTTCCCATTGGGTCTGCGTGTAGCCATGGCAACGCCCGCGGTTCAATCAGTGCTCGCAGAGGACACACACACACACACAGTGGGCCTGCCTGTGTGCAGCTCAATGCTGCTGACAGGAAAGTGCCACTTTACCTGCATATCAAACTGTGTTATCCGTATATGAATCCGTATATAATTCTATTTTATGTAACAATAAATGAATTATTAAAAGAGACAAGTCACTTAGAAAACTGGGCTGACAGAAACATCACCCTCTTACAAGATTTATTTTATTCTAATGGTCAACTTCTTACTTCTGATAAGCCTTTAATGAAAGAGAAAGCATTCCCTGTCAAATTCCAACAATGTACCTTTGTAATCAAATCCATTCCCAATATATTAGAAATGATAAAAACCTATAACAAAATGAGATTCCCAAATCCGTGTCTATAGGCTAAACAGTATCAATAGTATGAGAAATAATCAGTATTTGAAAATATTCCTACAATAGGAAAACAACCCCACATGGAAAATACATTTATATTCTGCATGACAAATAAACATAGATTTTTAGATGTTAGTAATACATGTACTTTCTGCAAAACTATAACTATAAATTATTTTATGGTTGCCCACATTGTGTTACATTCTAGAAAGACCTTGTGAATTATAGGCTATATTATGTCCAACAACATGCAGAAGAAGAAATACATAACTTATTTTGAATGAAGGTGCAGATACCTTTGCACTGTTGTAAACTTTTTAAATTTAGTAAATTTCATGTTCATAAAGGTAAATTCCTTAACTGAGCCCCATGCTTCAGTTTGTTCCAAAATTAAACTGAATACTACTTTTTGTCTCTTGAATTTGTAACAAATAATTAAGCATGTCAGCCAATGTTTACTTAGGAATTTTTACCTAAAGAAGTCTGTCACATAAATAAGGATTTTTTTTTGTTTATTTTATGTCCTTTCATTTTCTTTCTATTCCAGTCTACTTGTTTGTAATATTATTTTCTGATGTAGTTATTATTTACCTCCCTTATTGCCAGTCAAACTGATATGACTGATGGTTTACATATTACCAATAAAAAAACTTTACCTTCCTTTCTGCATTAGAAACACACAAAATATTGTCATATTGCACAAAACAAAAGACATTCTAAATTCATATTCATTACATATATTGTTTGAAAATTTGGGGAGACATACAAATCATTACAACATAACAAATTCAATCTTCATACTACAGAAAAGAGCGATAAGCATTGCAAACAGAACTGATTATCATGAACCTACTGACATATTATTCATTAACTCACAGGCTCTCAAATTTAGTGATTTGTTGGACTTTAAAACTGCACAGTTACTATATAAAGTTTAAAAAAAAAAGATTAGGGCCAGACCCATACTGGACTTTTGGGGTTGATGCTGATGCCAATAGTGATATTATGGAGGGAAAAAAATCTACATATTAGCTGATATTCTTTACAGACAATATAATATACAATATATAGAATATACACATAAACACACATTTTTGCAATGATCCCTAAAAGATATGTAATGAAGGCAGAATATTTTACAATTTAAGAATAAACTTTATGGTCCAAAATGATATCAGGTCACTGAAACAGTAGCTTTCACCTGTATTTTTAATCATTATAAATTGCTGTAAATTAAAAAAAAACAACTAGAGCTATATATATGTTTTATTAGTTTTAAAAAATAAGAATGCTGCCTACAAAATAAAAAAAAAAACTGCTTTATGTTACATAAAATGTTCACATAGGTGCATGTTGGACAATATGTGTGCCGATACAAGTATAGACTGATTTAACTGTGATATGCTAATATCAGGATAATATCGGTCGACCAATATAATCGGAGGATGTTTCAAACAAGAATGAGTCAGTATGAACTAAGAGGTATTTGCATGTCTATAAAAGCAAAGATTAGAACAGTTAAAGGAGTTACAAAAATCAAAACTTGTAACACTGATTAGATTTTTTAAAAATATCTAAAAAAATAAGATGATTACCAAATATACAATAAAGGTATGAACACTAGCATGTATGACGACGTGTCTCTGCAGTGGCTGTGGGTTCAACTCCCGCCTCACACTTTGCTACACGTCATTCCCCCACTCTCTCTCCTGTCAGATCTTCAGCTCTCCTATAAAATTAAAGGCACAAAAGACTTTTGGGCCTGAACATTATGAGTTGATTTGATTTGATTTGATTTATTTTCATATGTCTTTGAGTTGTAAGTTGAAAAATGACAGACAGAAATAAACTAACTAAACTAAAACAAAAGACTGACCTCAGCTGTGACAGTCTCAAAGTTTATTATGGAGGCTACACGCTGTGTGTTAATGTTTAGGACATGATAGTAATAGAGTCGGGCTTAGTGAGTGATCCACAGACCCATGCTGGGAATAAGCTCGAGCTGTGCCAACATTTGCCTCTGTGTGTTTCCCTGGCAGCAGATCAAGTTGTCATCAAACTCGTTTCAAGGCAAATGTTGAGCTATATATACATGTAAAGTAAGTTATAGCCTGTCTTCCTTGTAGATTTAGGCCACTGGACTGTTTGTGCGGTGTTTTGAGGATATGGTTACAAAATTTTAAAGAGGACCTCAGGTAAACCTGCACATGTTTTTATGATCCTCATAATACTCTTCAGAAGTGCAAGCCAATACTGAGATTATCTGCAACGCAATGTAGGTTAAACGAGGATATTTATACTGCACAAGTTTATTATTATCGGGTACAGCTATGGTAGACGCTTTGTTTAGAGAAACTTTGTTATTTAATGTGGGGTTGTATGAGGTAATTATCAATAGCCAATGTAGATGGCGGTCGGCACGCCTCCAGTTTGGAGATGCAGAAGCTATGTAATGCTGTGGTCTGCCTAAAAATATCAAGTCTACACTATATTTAAAAGATTTTCACTGCTTTACCTTGCCGTCAGACAGCCTTTTCCGAGGGGAAACCGGCATTACATAAACATTGTTCTCTCCAAACTCCATGGGTGAAATCAGTTATTTCGCTTTTCAGAGCTGGAGAGTTTCTGGTCTACTGTTGCCTCGATTTGTTAGTTTGTTTGTGTTATTGTGTAACTTTGGTGAATGTGAACGATCCTTTTAAAACTCAGAGGATGGAGCGGTGAAGATATTCAGTTTCTGTTGTTTCCCGAGCCTGGGCATCAGACCTTACAGTAAAATGGAGCATACACTTAAACTAATATTGATTTTTTAGGTGGACCTTTTTTAGATGGCTCTGTTTTGCTGCTGACCCTGTCCACAGCACTACATTAGCTTCCTACAGTACACCGGTGCTCCTGCTGCTTCTACGAGCTGGGGGAGAGCCAACTGGCATCTACTACAACCCCACTTTTAAAAATCCGAACTAGCCCTAGGTTGCTACATGGTTTCCTTGTAGATTCCTTTTCCTTTAAGGTTTTCAAAACCTGTGATTTGTTTTTCATTTAGACCCTGGCGTGAATATTTTTTAGGATAAAATGACAATATCTAATAGCCTATACATACAGTCTTGTGTTTTGGATAGACAAGTTTCTGTTGTCATCGATCATTGCGGTGCATTTACAGAGAAAATGTTTCCATGTCAAGTGTTGATTTTTCAGTTGTTGACAGGGAGCTAACATGTACAAGTGTTGTGCTCTGATATGTGTGGATTTATATCAGCACTGGCACGGTGTTGGATTTAACACATGGCATTTTAAATTAAAACTGACAAGTTTGCTGTAAGGTCTGATGCCCTGGCTCCGTAAACAACAGAAGCTGAATTATGATTTTGACTCTTTAAGTGCTGCCCTTTAAACAAAACTGTATTTGTTTTAACTCCGTCTTCATTAAAGCAAAGCAACTGGACCATGTCCTGATTTTTGATGGCTTAACTGGGGAATTCTCCCCCTCTGTGTCTGTCTGTCTGTCTGTCTGTCTCTCTCTCTCTCACACACACACCAAGCTGTTAAATTATTTACAGAGTGGATGGTAGTCCTTTATAGCCAATGCTAGGTATCCTGTGACCATGGCAGAAAACATGGCCTTTACACATTTGTCACATTGTATTGCTTTTGTTTCAAAGGAAATAGCAGAAATAGTCTGTCTTCTGTTTCATGTAAACAAATAAACCAACAGGTTCAGAACAAAATCTGTTTATATTTTTGCATTAATTACAAATATGAAGTCTCAATGCAACAACAGAGACATATATCTGCAGACCTGGAGTGTGAAAGCAAAAGCCACAGCCCGATTGCTCATGAATTTTTAAACCCTTGAGAAGGCTGTTAGAGATGGT
>JAJHUR010101857.1:0-18392 GCA_027495735.1 Lutjanus campechanus | reverse complement strand
ATCAGTGATGATAATAAAGTGCTGGAATTCATTAATTCGTGTATTTTAAAGACTTTATTTAACAGGTTTTCAATTATATGAACAAGTAAACATTTACTGACTAACGTCACAGAACAGCGATGATGGCTAATCCTGTATACCTCCCCATATACCCTCCTTTAGGACCAAGAGTACACCACGAAGAGAACATTGATTCATCTATTTAATGTCAGGTACTGAAATTATGTTAAGTTTAATTCATCGTATGTGATGAAGTGATATAATCCCTTACGAGGTGACTCGATAAAGTAGCAGAAGATGTCTGGAAATGACACTTAAGGCCACTGAGTCGGATCATTCGCCCAGTCTTTTAAAACATATGAACAACAATCCAACCCCAGTGTATTTAATTTTTTAATATATTGATCCTTGTCAGCAGGCAATAGCGACTCAAAGTACTCCATGACAACTTGTTAGCGTTGGCAAAACACGTTTAAATTCCGCGTTTTTACAGTATAGCGGACGAGGGGGAAGGATTGTTTTCCCCCACGGGTTTCCCCGCCCCCGGATGTGACGTCATTGCCGACTGTATCTCGCGTCTTAGTCTTTTTCTTTTTTTCTTTTTTTTTGCATTATAATTATTATTATACATTTTGTAAACATAACAGCAGTGGAGATTATTACATAGGATCAAAGATTCAATTCACATTTATTTACATATAAATGGAGACCTGAAGCGTCCTTTAAGAAAAGGGTAGTATCATCCGCTAGCTGGCTGATAATGATTTCCCGGTCTATAACTGACATACCTTTCAAGCTACTAGCTTTGATATGATTAGCTAATAATTGGGTGGAAAGCAAGAATAAATAAGGGCTAATAGGGCAGCCTTGACGTATGCCACGTTTTAGTTCAAATCTGGGAGATGTACCATTTTTTTATTTAATTGAGCTATTTCAGTTTGTGTATGTTTTAATTGTTCTGCAGAAAAAGTTGCCAAAACCAAATTTGTTAAGTGTTTTAAGGAAAAATTTGTGTTCAACTGAGTCAAAGGCTTTGTAAAAATCCAGGAAGAGAATGAAACTTTTATCGTTAATCAAGTCTGGGTAATCTAAAATATCAAGTACAAGGCGAATATTGTTGGAAATATGCCTATTCCTCATAAATCCAGTCTGCGTCTCATCTATAATATTATCCAAAACATTTTTGATGCGCTTAGCAAAAGTAATAGCCAAAATTTTATAGTCATTATTTAGAAGACTAATCGGGTGCCAATTACCAATAAGTAACAGGTCTTTCTTAGGTTTGGGAATAAGGGTTATTAAGCCCTGTGTTAGAGTTGGAAGGAGAACTCCTTTGTCAATACTTTCACAAAATACTTCTAATAAAAAGGGAGCCAGTTCTTCTGAGAAAGATTTATAAAATTCAGACGTGAGTCCGTCCACTCCAGGAGATTTATTGTTTTTTAAGCTATTAATTGAATCTACAATTTCTTTGAGTAAGATTGGATGATCACAGAATTCTTGGTCAGCAGAATTGATTGAGTTAGTTTCAATCAAGTATTCAAAAATGAGACAGTACTATCCTCACAATATTGAAAATATATAGATTTTCATAAAAGTTGGAACAAAAGTTTGCCATCTGGATTGCATCATCACATACTGTGTTCTCTATTTTAAGTTGATGAATGGTATTATTCTTTGATTGGGATTTTTCTAATCTAAAGAAATAAGCCGAATTCTGTTTACCTTTTTCCATCCATTGCCTCCTCGACCTCACAAAAGCTCCTTCAGCTTCACACTGATAGAGTTTGTCTAATTTATTTTGATATTCCAACAGTGTTTCTTTTTCTTCAACTTATCAGGACTCAAAGAGGACAAGGCAGTTATTGTGGAAATTATCTTTTGTTCCTCACATCGTTTATTTTTAGCCAGGTTACTACAATATTTCCTAAAAAAAATTCCAACTTCAAATTTAAGAAGTTCCCATTTACTGCCATATTCTCCTTCAGCCTGGGCCTCACTCCAAAAGATTGGTATTAGTTCTTTAACCTTGAGTTTTACTATTTCATGACACAAGACAGAGCTATTACGTTTCCAATATGAATTCTGTGAATAGTTAACAGTGGAGGGAAGTAAATGAATGTGGATTTGGATAGCCTTGTGATCAGTTAATGGGGTGGGAAGAATGTTAACATTTGTACAGTCTTTAAGAGTATTCGAGATGAACCAAAAGTCTATTCTAGATTGTTTAACCTTGCTTTCCTTCAGCAGACTCATATTCATATTATCAAGTCAAGGGAACTGGGAGGTCTGGGCTTACCATTCTTTTTGCACTACTGATGAGCAGAGGCGGAGCCTCATTTATAAAAATGTTCTGAGATTTGTACTTGAATTTAGTCTTAAGATAATTTCTTTTTTAAGTTTTTTTTTTTTTTTTTGGTGGCATTTTTGCCTTTATGTGACAGGACAGCTGAAGAGGAGACAGGAAACAGGGCAGAGAGAGGGGATGACACGCAGCAAAGGGCCACAGGCAGGAATCAAACCGGCGGCCGCTGCAGAGGACTAACATCCTCCATACATGGGTCGGATGCTCTACCAACTGAGCTAAACGTCCGCCCAGTCTTAAGATCATTTCTAAAGGTGTGCTTAAGTCCAATTCATAAAAGATGCAGTGCATAAAAAACTTTGTTTACGCAGATTCTGACAAGGAAATCTGCAACATGCCAGTGATCTGTAAGTCTCAAAGTAACTTCATAGTGACAAAACCTGCCCTGCAATCAGTGTTTTCTCCTTACATAATGCAGCACTACTGACGCTTTAGTCAGGACCAAAGGATAAAAGCAAACTACATAAGTCACTACAGTGGTAGAGGAGCCATCTCGTAGATTGGGAGTGCGGCACAATTAAATGCTCACACATTGTTCATAAAACTGATGCAAAGTTCAACACAGGCTTGGGCACGTATGCATCCCAAACTGCAATACCCCAACCTAGCCACCGGGAAAATCATGTAAGTCAAGTCTGGTAGTCGCTTGAAGATAAGATAATTTCCACATCAGAGTAAATTTTTACAATTGACTGATTTGCTTTATACTGAAGTTTGAAATGGATCAAACATCCATTTTTATTAAGGCTCTGATATACTGGCAGTATGGGTTCCGAGGTAGAGATGTCTGACCTGCCCCCGTGGATGGATATTGAAAAACCTTTAATACCTGGCATGATCATGTCTTTGTGGCAGCTTTTAAAGATGCTGCCTTTAGAGGGTGGAGTAGGAACAACATTGGAAGGTCTCTACATTGATGAGCACTTCCTCATTTGAACATTTACAATCAAAGTTCTTATTTCTTTAGGTATTTATGATTATACATGAGAATACATCCAGCAAAACGTTCAATCCTTTGAGTGGCTCTCTGAGTATAAAATGCTGTTCAAGTCTCTGTTTGGTTCTCTAGAAGCAACACATTTAGTGCCAGAGTATGTTGTATCTATAATAAGCACGAGAAGAAGAGTTACACATTAAAACTGGTGATGATACACTTGAGAGAATGAAATCCTGCTCTGTTAACAAAATACATCATCAGACTACACCCAACAGGCTAAACTACACACATTGTTCCTGATCTCCCACCTTTATGCCATATGTACAAGGTTGATGAGGGCACCATTTTTTGTTCTGGCACCATGTGCACAAAGCTTCCTAATACAAAGAGATGCTCCTGGTGGTTACATTTTAAGGAAATTATTAGAATTGTGATTTCCCTTTGAAGTTAAGAGTAGAACCTACTAAAGATATCATTAGAGTTAAGTTAGTTTAAGTTATTTGCAAAGCATTTTTGCTCTTAAAAGAGCTCCTGAAAAACTCTCAGGAGTAAGAAGGCTATAGAGTTTCTTAAGCAGTGAAATCGAAATCATATTGTGGCAGATTTTGTGTCAGCAAATATCATTTCTTCATCCAGAGGATCGATACAATATAGCAGTGTGGTGAAATTTACACTCCAGTGGTAGAGCTTCTGTGAGTGATCATGCTAGAAGGTGCCTCTTTACATTTAATTGTCAATTAATTTGTTTATTTTTCATATTTTATTTATTTATTTTCTGGTGGAATCTGCAGTTGTTACCTTGCTTGAAATGTTCACTGTTGAATCATTTGTGCTTATTGGAACACTAAATGATTTTTTTCCCTTTTGTGCCTGCTGTTTTAAGACATTAATTAGAAATTAAAAAAAAAGTGACCAATAAATAAATCAATGATGAAAATGAGAAGTGCAGTTCTAGGAGATAGAAGCACTGTGACTGTGTTGTAATGCTTGTTTTAGTAGTTTGTGGTGTTATTTAATTGGACTGCATCAGGTGTTTATAAACTGCTGGGCAAAAAAAACAATAAAAGAAACATTGTATCCTGTTGTTATTATTTGTTACAGAGTTGCTATTTTGGTTTTCCTGTTAGTTTGGCCATCCGTTATTCTCGTTTGCACTTGGTGATCTCGCGGGAGTTGGCACAGAGATACGCTAGCTCCGTTTACCTCTGGTGTAAGTGACAGAGAGCCGTGGCTGGAGTTACTCAGCGCTGATGGTGAATAGCCACTGCTGCGGTAACGGGCGGAGGAGAAGAAGCCGCAGAAGGAGTGAGCAGTGGCAGAGGACTGATAGTTCCGAGTTAGTCTCTTAGATTTAGCAGTATTACTTGTATCATCGGATCCGCACAAACCTTACAAGGGAAGGGAAGGGAAAAATAAGGAAAGATGGCGGCCGCGGCCTCGCCGGGCTCCGGCTCGTCCACCTCCTCAGACTGGATTGTACTGAGAGACGGTTGCCTGCGTTGCGACGAGGAGGGCCTGCGGAGCCTGTCCTACCACCCGGCCCTCAACGCTATCCTGGCCGTCACCAGCCGCGGCAGCATCAAAGTCATTGACGGCACCTCGGGGGCCATTCTCCAGGCTTCAGCTCTGCACGGTGAGCCCCGGAGCCCTCTGTCCTTCTGTCCCTCTGTCAGGCCATCTCACACACACAGCTTCAGCTGTGACTGTCAACACACACTGAACACGACTCAGGAGGAGCTGAACCCGCAGCGAGCCAACGGGAGTTAACGTTAGCTCGTCCTAGCAGTTATCTGTGGGCCTCGTTCAAATATTTAGCCAGCAGGATTGGTTTAGTCTGTTCTGTTGGTGCAGACACTGCGTGTTTGGACAATTATGTGTTTGAGGTCCAGTTGAAACTACTGTCTCTTGAACGCTAACGTTTGCTACTGTACACCACATTTGCGATATGACATATTTACCATGCAAGCTAACGGCTAGCTAACAGCTAGCTAACGCTAGTTAACTTAGCACCAGGCTAGTTAGCCTGCCAACCGCCTCTGTCACTTTCTGTCATTCTGCTCCTCAGTCACGATACGTAGTTATAAGTACAGTTCATATACGGGCACCTGACTTAGCATGCTTACTATTACCTACTTACAGGTAGTAACGCACAGTATGTTAGCATGATTTACTGTGGTAGCACCTGAGCTAACTAGCGGCTCTTTAGCTGCTTAACTTTCCAGCCTGTGGTGCGCACTGTCACTCACTCATCTGGAGGCTTTGGTGTGATGCTGAGAGTAAAGTGACTTGATGCTGTAGTGATGGTGGAATGGCTTATGTTTACTGGCTAACTGAGTGGAATAACCATCCTGACACTTGTCTTGTTGGGGTTGCATGGCAGCACACAGTGTCCTGTCACTGTCACAGTGGACAAATAGAACATTGCATGCGAAGTTAAAGCAAGAATTACTAATGCGGCTGTGCTCCGCGCTCACCTGGTAACTGCAGCGTTGATCACTGTCATTTGCTTTGTTTACACATCACTGCACGTGTCAGTGTTTGTTTCAGATTGGAAAATAGAAATGCATCAAGACACGTAGTTTGGGTGTCTTATAGAAAATCCGGATTTAAAAAAAGTTGAAAAAGTTGCAGTCAGAAGAGTAAAGATAGATAACAACACTGTTAGAAGCCACTTCACAAAATGAATCACTGCCACAAATCTTTACGCAAGTGTATCAATATTTTCTTACACCCCTACTGCTGATGGACGTCATTGTCTTTTTATTATTGAACAATAATTTAAGTGCTTTGTTTAAACATAAAGTAAGGTCAAATAAAAGAGAATGAGCAACAGCATCATTCTGGGTAGTGGTCATCATATTTTAGAATATACGTCTTTGTTTACATTGATTTTTGCTTAAGTGACCAGAGGGATATACTACAAAGCGAGATTAATTGGTTAGCAAGGTATGTTGAGTTTTCAGTTTCACGACAGTGGCTCTCTTTTAACCTGGCTAGATCACCATGGTAACTTATACTCATGACCTGGCTGGGAGCAGGTTATGTTCAGAGTTTCAGATTAATTCCTCTGTAAATAGTGCTGCTCTTTAACTAATTATTTTCCTAACAAGGTTGTTTATGAGCGATATAGCTTATAAACTGAGGGAAGAAATTAAAAATGAAAAGTTGCTGAGCTGTATGTATCACAGAACAAATCCATATAATGTAGAAATGTAACATAATGTAATGTAACAGCAGCACAAACTGTATGCGTCTTGCTGTCACAGGAACCTCTGTGTGCTGATGCAGAGTCATTTTTCCGGTTTGCTTCAGGTCATATTAACACTTTAAATTTACACAGTGTATCATCAACACACTAAAAGAATGATGAGGCTACTAAACTGTAAATACTTTTTACTATAGTCTGTTCTGCATTGCTGATATTGCAGCTTAGAACACTGATTAGAAAATTCATCATTATTTATCATGGAAAATCTTAAATCAGTTACAATCATTTTACGTTGATTTAACCAAAAACGTATGTGATCTCCACATCTCTGTCATCGTTGGACAGTGTCAGACTGACAGCGTCATGTTTAAATCTGTTGTACGAAGTTTTATTGTTTAATGTGCAGTATTCATGTTAGAAACGGCAGCATTAAGATCACATTTAGTCGATCAGTAATTTTCTGACAGTATTCTTCTTCTCCTGCTTTATTTTCAGCATTGATGTTGCTTTTTGCTTTAATATATTTTGTATATTTTCTGTAGCTCCTAATTATAACAACTTGATCATTTTGACTGAAGTGGGCGGCTCGCGATCGCTTCACTTTGTGCAGAAGAAGAGTCAAATGACACAACAAATGCCCCTTTTATGTGAGCGTGCACAGAGTCTGAAGAAGAAAGCCTGAGTTAATAAAGCAAGTTGATAACCACCATCATAATACCTGTTATCTCTGACTGGGGGTTTAGGTTTTGTCGAGCCAGATCATGCAAAGAAAGCCAGGCTTTGTTGAGCTTCCTTTGTCTTACGGCCCTCAGAAGTACAAAGTGACAAAAACACAAGTTAACCGAGAGAAAAGACAGGAATGGACTGGGTGAACATCGGGTGCAAGATTCTGTACTGAGAGAAGCTGAACAAGGAAGCAAAGAGCACTACTTTGACTAAATAAAGGAAACTAACAGGCTCAATCTGTATGAACATGAAGAGTAGTCAAGTGATCTAAACCAACTAAAATTACTTCATGTGCTTTACACATATTTAGTTCAGCATTGCACAAATCGATATTATGTCAAGTAACACAAATAAAGAGAATCAGATTTGGATAAATTTTCCACCATTTATTATGGTAACACAGTATACAACATATGAATAACCCTGTTAATGCAGTCTACATCAAGGGGGTTTGTGTCTGAAGTGTCCATGTCAGTTTAACTAGCTAGATGGTTTCATAACACCACACACACACACACACACACACACACACACACACAATCTTGTCAGTGGAAATGATGTCTGTGTCCATCTTCAGCATGACAAAATAGCATTTTATAGGTTGGTTTGCATGAAAAAAAAAACAGAATTTCTGAGTTGTATAGCTATGCAGCCAGGTAGTTGTGTAAAGTTAGCTGTGTAGCAACAACACAACAACAAACTGCACAGCGTGGCTACCCTCTGCCAGGTCTATGCAGCAAGCAGTAACCAAAAAATAGTTAGTGTTTTGATTATGACTTATGTATATGAAAATGCTGTGGACACACAAACGTGTTGGCAAATGTTGCTGAGGTGATGTTTATTCATCTCACAGCTGCTACCCATGCCATGCAACGCCTCTTTGTTAAGTTGGCGAGTTAATTCTCACTCCATTAGTAATCTGTTTCCCACACCAGTTGTCAGAACGTTTTTTGCAGTTTATAATACAGCAAGTGTTGACCATTCAGTTGTGTTTTTATAAGTTGGATAAGAAATCAACATCACCGTCCAACATTTACCTCTGCTGTTACTACTCCTTGGTCTCTACCTTCCGTGTTGAAAAAATCCCACAATGCCTTGTGTTGCTCACTGCTGTTTATGTCTGAAGCATGTACTGCGAAGAATTCTTTCTGAAGGGGACTGAGACCATGGTTCCCTCCAGAGCCAGTTTGTTCATGAGGCTGTTGACTGTGAACTAGGGATGCACAATAAATATCGGAGCTGCTAAATTATTGGCCCATATTGGCTAATTGAACTATATTGGTCTATGACGGTATCAGCATGAATTAGCCTATAGAAGGCAGAGATGTCAAGTTAGGTCCCCCTTGATTGCTTGTATTGCAAAATGAAAGAAAAGCTGGACATATAGGCAACATATGGAGACCTTATACAAACTTTATTGATAACCTTTAAAAATGTTGATGTGGTTATCTGTTACTACTGAGGTGATGGACACAGTGAATTCTTAGTGTTTGGGGGTAAAAGTCCTTGGGGATTGACTGCACACCACGTATTGCTTGTAAAGTCCCTCCATTATTTGAAAGCCTGTTCTTTAATATTTACATTTGTAATGTTTTTTTTAATCTATGTATCTGTAGCTATACTGTATACTATACTTGCATTGTGTTGTTTGACCTGTTTGTCTTGTCCGGTCTGTCAAGGGTATTCCATGCACATAAAAAACGTACAGTACTCATTGTCACTCCACGTTGGCGTGTCTGGGAGAGGGCACTGTCAAAAAACATTTAAAAAAAATCTATCTATCTATGCATATATATTTATATATATATATATATATATATATATTAATGCTGTCAATCGATTAAAATATTTAATCGCGATTAATCTCATGAATGTCATAGTTAACTCGTGATTAATCGTACATTAATCGCACATTTTTATCTCTTATAAATGTCCCTTGAATTATCATTTTAATACTCTTATCAACATGGAAAAGTGGATAGGCTTGCTTTGTGCAAATGTTTTTTTATTGAAAACAACGTGTAGTGTTATATTTCACACTACTTAATGCACTAGATTCATACTTTTCTAAATTACCTCTGTGTTAAATATTGTCAGAGATGCCGCATACGGACGGATTTACCTCCATCAGCTGGCGGTAATGAAATGCGCTAAATGTATTTCAGATGCTAAAATCTCCCGAAGAATCCAATCCAAACATAGATGAATGAAAGGTTGTTTGTAATATATATAATTCTAATTTGTGATCACTGACTTCATTAAGCCGACTGCATCTAACACAGCTTCACGCACCATGCAGCCTTGATGGAGACGCTGTAACGTCTGACCGCAAACAAAGTAAGTGATCCGTGTCAGCTTAATATCATGACTTTAAAAGCACCGAATTAACGAATTTCGTTATAACAAAATATGAAGAATTGTAAAATATAATTTCTTTGAGGCTGTTCAGTCAGTCTAACGAAGATCAAGTGTGGCTTGTTCAGTCAATATTGTTCATTATTGATAGTGCTGAAATTATACTTTCTGCCTAAAATAATTGATACCTTGATAATACGCTACCTACCAGCCTTAGGGTGGAGCAGCCATTCACTACATGATGTGTTGTGAAATGCACACACATTAATGTGGCGGCTGCAGAGTCGTCGTCGTGGCCACAGCTTATAAAAACTACAAGTTCACTTGGTCACAATGAACGTTAATCTCGCGATAAAAAAAATGACGCCATTAAAATTGATTTGCGTTAACGCGTTAATAACGCGATATTTTTGACAGCACTAATATATATATATATATTTATATATACACACACACACACACACACACATGTATACATACACAACACTTAAATATCAGCTGTGTACTATATAATATCTGATTTGACAGATTGTCAAAGCATTTAATTTGAATTCTTAGGGAAATGATTCATAAAAGCCAACAAGAAAAACTAACTGAGTCAGAACTGTTCTTAGTTTTTGTTGTCATAGTGATGTCGGTTAGATTTGGTTTGATCAGAGTTGTGGAACATTAAATCATCCATCTTTGCTCACTGCATCCTCGCCTTTCTTATCTTCAGGTGTGAATAAACTACAGCTTATATCAACTTCTTTTGAAAATACAAACGTGAAATTATTGCTTGTCTTATTGGTTTTGGCCATTAGAAGCAGGTAATAATTGGCTATTGATGTAGGCTAAAAAACCCATCTTGTGTATCCCTATTGTAAACAGTATTACCACACACAGTCATTCAAATAAATGGTGTTTGATTGTAATAATTGTGTTACTTTGGGCTGCATCCCATCTGAGGATTATTTCACATAATGGACCTCAAGGAAATATACATCTTTGTTTAATGGAATAGACTTCTGAAAAAAGGTAGATTTTAAACAAACAGGCTTGCAGCCTTACTGAGTTATTGGATCTTAAGTAAACTCTAAGTCTGCTTTAATTTCAATTTGTTTTTTGCAGAGGGTCCTGGTCTTTCAGTTACTGGTAGCTGGTGTCGTGTTTTGCCATCAGATGTCAGTTGTGAATGATGGAATGTTCAGCCCAGTTGAACCTTCTCAGGGTGGATGGTTATGCCATACCCACATCTGTTTCAACACTTGCTTTGGGAAACTATTGGCAAGTAGTGGCACCTTGCTGTCCTTACTGTCCAGTGAGACTCCTTAATAGAGGATGACAAAACCAAAGATGGAATGGAAAAAGCCTGACATAGTTTGGATGGTTGAAAGGTTTGTTTTGTTGTTGTGACTGTATATTGTATGTTTTTTTTTCCTTTGAAAAAACAACATAATGATCAAAGCCCTCTCACCATATTTTTTACTCCTCACTGCATTTCTGCTACACCCACCAAGTTCATGTTTCAGGATAACCCAACAGATGGAAATCTGTCAAACAGTGAAAGTTTGCTGTCAGACGAATGTGACTACTGGAGCTCCTCCTCTAACAATGATCACAAAGCAGAGCAGCTAATCCAGTAAATCAGTATTTTACTCAGTCCAACAATACAAGTGTAGTGAAAAAGTAATTGAAAATGACTGCATTAGAGAAAAGGAGCACTTTGGTATTATATTACAAACAATTTGCATGTTAACTGGTAATCTATAGGCACACATGCTTTGCAGGCTGATTCTAGGACTGTAAAGCCAGTTTTGCTTTCAGTTTGTTTTGCTTTGTGCTCCTGTGAATTTGGTCAAGGACTGGATACTGATTTTAAGATACTGACTAATTTGGCTCCCATACAAATTCTACCATTATCAACATCAACATCGCCAGTGACCTCAAGATCATGCAGTCGGTTGTGTATCTATGTGAGTGTGTGTGCGCAAATGCTAGGCTAAAAACAAGGCTTACTGTACAATGCTGGAGAGTAACTAGTTACATGTAATTAAATTTCAAAATAAATGTAATGGCAATCTGTTACTGATACTTAGAAAAATGTGTAATTAAATTAGTTAGTAATTGCAGGTAGAATCAGTAGGATTTATTTGAGCTGTTTGTAAATGCACCAAAAAGATACCAGGATGTCAGATACGTTTTTGGTTGGTAAAGTGTCCCAAGCACAGCAAAACAATGAGGGAAAAAAGGAACTGCAGGCAGAGGGCAGGCTCTCTGCAGATACAGACACCATCACACACTTCTAGTGGTTTATAAGTTCACATTGAAAGGGATTATGTATAAATCAGCCTAGGGCTGGGCGGTATGACCCAAAATTCATATCACGGTATAAATTGAATCCCATCACGGTAACGGTATATATCACGGTATAAATGTCGCGGTGCAAAACTTATAATGGAAGTAGGGCTGGGCGATATGGCCTAAAATTTATATTGCGATATAATTTGAAGCATGTGTGGTAACGATATATATTGTGATAAAGTCTTTTCTTCTGTATATATATGTCAAAATGACTGTTTCTGAACATACTCACATAGCAGATACATTGCAGCAGAATAAACACGCTTCAAAACCTAGTAAAAAAAATGTAAGTAATTTTGAAGCTGTGTAACAGATCTTCCTCCAAACAATGTAACACAAAATTAAAAACAGTATTTTAGGAAAAGGTTACTATTTATATGCATTTATATATTTAGTATTATTATTGTTAATAGTTTATTTCTTTAATAAAATATTGTGGTGAGAAAAATCCTCAACTTTATTCAGCTCAGTCAATATAATGATCAAACGATGCGGGATATTCATGTTTTTGTATTAATGCAGCAAGATCATATACATTAGTGTCACTCTGACAGTTTACATCAGTGAGGATGTTTTAGACCACAGCAGACAGCAAACTGCACACAGACACACACCGAGGAGATGAAGAGGAGAGACAGAGTCTGACTCTTCATCATGACTTGTAATAATGCAGCGTAGTCACAAACGTTTTTGTGGAGGAGACCAGCGTCACACGTACGCGACTTCACCCCCCTCCCTCCCTCCCCTCTGCAGCTCGCCTCTCCTGTCGTCTGTTATGATTGATCGGCATGAAATAATTAAGTATTTAAAAGTACATAAATCGGACTTGGAGTAAAAAAAAAAAATCACGCACCACAGGTGTGCACATTAACATGATTCATGATCATGAAAGTTTTTTATATCAAGTCGACACATCTGTCCATATTCGCTCGCTCTCTCTCTCTCTCTCTTCTCTCTCTCTGTTCAGACTTATTTTTACTTTTACCTGGTTTCAGCAGTCGACGTCTCCTTCCTCTTATTCTGTTTCTTTGCCCTGAGCCAGTCGCTTACACAGACAAGCCCGTTTACATTGTCGGGAGACAGAAGCTCGCGTCTTCGCAGCTGTCAGCTGATTCATTTCCAGCTGCTGATTCAAACTATTGATCAGGCCAATATAACAGAACGTGCGTTAACGCGCGTTTTAAAAAAATAGCGTTAAAAGGAATTTGCATTAACTTTGACAGCCCTGGTGAAAAACAAACATTACAATTTCTCCCTGCTAACCTGATTACTTCTTTATATCACGGTAGGCCGGTATAGTCAAAATCTCTACCGTTGGCCAAATTCATATCGTTTCTACCGTTATACCGCCTATACCGCCCACCCCTAAATCAGCCTATAGATTGTTTTAAAGAAAATGTTGTATATTATACCATGTAAAATGTAAAGGCACTCTGCTGAGTGCACTCTTCTAGTTTGTTATTTTAATACGTCCACACTGTATTCAGTCATATACAAATGGTTAACATCTGCCACCAGTGGGATGTGCAGGAACAGGTTTGGTGTAACATTATGGCCAGCTGTGCTCTTTACTGTATACATGTCTGTTTTTATTGAACTTCAGTAGGTGGCAATAGTCACCTGTTCCTGCAGGCCATGTTGCAGGATTACAACCACATGTGATGTGGGCTGAGAGACACGTGACTCCTTCATTGTTTTTATTATGGGAATATTCCAAGCCTTTTTTCCTGAACACGCATATATAAAAATTAACTAGTATGTGTGGGCATGTACGGAAAATGGAATAACAGATTACATTTATACATTCTGGTTCAACTTATATATTGTTTAGGGAGAGCTCTGATTCAGCCACTGGAAGTAAGAAGCTTACGTGATGTATCAATATAACAGTAATGAGAAATAACAAACTTTTACATTTAGAAAGTTACTGTTTTCATCGTTTAATATCAATGCTGGCATACAGTAATGCCACAAGAGCACAGATGAGACAGTAATTGGTGTTAAAATTCATTTTCTGTCAGATTTCTGTCCGATCAGTGTCTTTTTGTTGGTCTTTGACACTGTGGCATATAGTTTGTGTGTTTGCATTAGGACCCTGCTTCTGTCAGTCACCACCCATTCAAGCCAATAGACAAACCAGAGGCCAAAAGGAGAGGTCTCAGTCAGTTGTAGTCAGGAACTTTAAGCTCAATGTGTACAAACAAAAACAAAACGTTTAAATATGATTACTGTTTTTATTCATCAATTGATTAATTTCAGTTTCATAAATGGTCTGTCCAGCTCTCCAGACATCAGAGCAACTGATGCTATCAGTGTCAAAGGTAGCTGGTCAGACTTGTTTGTCAGAACAGATGTTTGGCATTAGATGGTAGACCAGACATGGTGAATACCTGAGGTTTCCCTGTATTATTATCTCCAAATTACACTTCACCAAAGATGAATGGCAGTGGCATGTTGTGCTTTTCAGGTACTTGGAGCTTGCATGTAGGCTTTCTCCTTCAAACCTCCTGACACTTTCCTGTCCTCTGTCCCTGTCACAGCTAAACCTGGTGGTCGTGTCAGGTGTCAGTACTTCCCTGCAGTGGACAAGGTGCTTTTTGTGGACGACTATGCGGTGGGATGCAGGAAGGACCTGAACGGCATCCTGCTCCTGGACACAGCTCTCCAGCCTCCAGTGGCCAAGCCTGAGGACATGGTGCAGCTGGAGCTGCCAGTCACAGAGGTAAGAGTGACACCAGGAAGCAGCACACAGGGATGCTTGTTGTCACACCTGATATTTGACACCAGTTGTTGTGTTTGGCCTGGATGGGTGTGTTTACACTAAACCTTTTGTTCCACAGTCAGAATAATAGTCCTTGGTTGGAATAAGCTGCTCATTCTATACCTATGAAAGGTTGGATAAAACCTTTGTCTTTTAGGTTAACAGTCTTTTAGCAGGTGAAAATGTGTTGTGGAACAGATTACTTTTATTTTGTAGAGCTTGACATCAAACCAGTAATGATGTAAAGCAGATTCCCAGACTTTTTTTCATGGGACCCACTTTTTAAAAATGACAAACCATTGCAACCCAATTCACAATAAGCCATATCAATACATTCTAGGAAGAGGTAAATTGTGCATAAATAAATTTTACTTGCCATTTTTACTGGCATTTCTGAGCATTTCTGCATGCTTTATTGAAAACATATACACATGTTAAAACTTTAGATATGAGAAATAAATTTATTTAGACTGAGTTAACAGGCTGTCTTTTAGCCTGCTTAATAAATGAGACATAAGTACATTTGGACAGAATTAACAGGCTTTTGTTTTTTCGTCTCATCTGTAAAACAAAAGACGCATTTTAAAATGCTTTAGAAAATGTGTACTGCAGATCTAAATCTTAAATTTGCAGTATTTCTCCCATTTTCTGTTAATTATTTGGGGACCCAAATAAAATTTCCTGTGACCCACCTGTTGGTCCCGACCCAGTCTTTGGGAATGACTGGTGTAAAGTACACGATGCTGCTTCCGTTTTACTGACAGGCTCAAGAGATGAAACTGTATGAAAATTTGTCTGGGAGACGTCATACTTTCTGAAAGCTTTTTCACTTTCAGTTGTTACACTTCAACTAACCGTTCAACTGGTTTTAGTGCTTTGGTTTTACTTTAGACTTCAGTTTGTCACAGTGATAAACATTCAAACATTATAAACACATCAACTGTTTTTCAGTGTCAGCACTAGACACCAAATCCATTCATTTAATAAAATAATGAATGGCAATCCACATTCTGAAACTAGCTGCTGGGCTTTCAGCCAGGTATACACTGTGATTTTGGGCTGTCCCAGACAAAAGATGATCAATGTGAAAGAAACTGGGAGGTGAGAGAGATCCAAAGATGTCCATTGTCATGTTTTTGTGATAAAAGACACTGGGACAAAAATATGACAGCGTGAGGTGTTCAGGATAAACTGCTACAACCTACGTCTACTAAGCAACCAATAGGAATATGGTGTGTCAGTGGACAAAGACTCATCACTACAAAATGAAGCTAACATGGACACACTCACCACTAACAATGTTAACTCCTACAATTCCTCGTCAATGATGACATAGGTCAGCTGTTTCAAACCATGTTCATTTATTTTGACATTGCAAAAACTTTTTTGTGAGAATTCACTCGAAATATATCTTAAACTGCACTAATGGTCTTAAAAAGGTCTTAAATGTAACTGCAGAAAGCCTGTATACAGTGAAGACAGCCTTATGTGTTATTTAGACCTGCCATCAACCTCTGGATGGAATTAACATTAATTAGTGACGGGTGATATGATCTGAGCCGCTGATTTTAATTGGTGAAAGTGATGATCAGCGCAGGCTAAAAATGAGAAACTGCTGCCTCAGTGTTCTGTATCCTACACTGCTAGCACTGTTTGCTAACTGTCAGAGCTCAGAGACTTTTGCCCACCCAGGTGTTAGAACAATCACTGGTGCCTTCAAATCTTTTTTTCACATTCACACACTCTAATTTTCACTCTCATATACGGTGAAATGATCTCCAGGCTGAGATCACAACACACAGCCACGACGACTCTGCAGCCGCCACATGTGTGCATTTCACGCAACACATCATGTACTAAATGGCAGTAGTGTATTATCGAGGTATTGATGTTTTAGGCAGAAAATGTAATTTCAGCACTATCAACATTATAATGAACACAATATTGACTGAACAAGCCGCATGTAGCTTGATCTTCGCTAGACTGCCAGGATGATTGATACAAGTTAATTACTTGTGATCTGTCGCTGTCTGACTGAACAGCCTCATGGAAATGATATTTTACAATTCTTCATATTTTATTCTAACGAAATTCGTTAAGGCAAGTGCAGTGCTTTTAAAGTCATGATATTAAGCTGACACGGATCCCTTATTTTGTTTGCGGTCAGACGCTGGTGCTGCGTCTCCAGCATAAGGCTGCACGGTGCGTGTTAGATACAGTCAGCTTAATAAAGTCAGTGATCACAAGTTAGAATTATATATTTATTTTTTAAAAAACAACCTTTTATTCACCGAGGTTTGGATTGGATTCTTCGGGAGATTTTAGCGTCTTTCTTCTGTGACAGACACATTTCACTACTGCCAACTGTTGAAGGTAAATCCGTCCGTATGCTGCATCTCTGACAGTATTTAACCCAGAAGTCATTTGGAAAAGTATGAATCCAGTGTTTTTGAAGATTTGCGCAGCGCACACTTTGCATACTCATTTACTATTTTGAACTAACTGGTGGCAGACTTCGTGTTGTGTGTCTTAGATGGTAGAGCCACAAGTTACTCTCCTAACTGCACTAAGGGTCAGAAGTGTTTGAATTCATGGTGCTTTGTTCTGGTTAATCAATTAATTATAGCCGCAGTAAACTCCAACATCATATTCACGCACGCACGCATGCACGCACGCACACACTCACACACACACACACATGCGCGCACGCTCTCTCTCTCTCTCTCTGTCTCTCCCTCTCTCTCTTAACTGCGCATTCGCCACAACCTCTGGTAATATCGCCAAGGGAAAAAACGATCGTTGTTCATCCCTTCATTCGCCAATTTACGATGGAATCGCCAATCGGCACAAGCCTACTCTGAACAAAGCAGCACAGTCGGGGTCAGTGGGAGACGTATTCATCACCCTGTCTGTGTTTGATTGATTAAAAACAATGGTTTTGTTGTTACCAATAATTGGTTTGGAGCAATATGTTACTGTGACAGTTTGACCTTACTGTAATATAGTAGACTGTGCTTTGGTACATCAGATACTGTACATTTAAAGTGACATTTCCTTCTTTGACCCTGGACTTTCACTGGTCTCTTTGGCCCAGTTCCAGTGTCTGCCCATTAGGGCTGCACGATATGGCCTAAAACCAATATCTCGATATTTTTAGGCTCTATCGCGATACACGATATATATCTCGATATTTTTATTTCTCTTCTAAATCACTGTATAAATGTTAACCAGTATGATGATTCAAGCAGACTCTTCTACTGGAGTTTTTTAAACCTGCATGCAAAAAGGGGAAAATAACAATCAAGTTAAGTTTAGCAAACCTTTTATTTCAAACCAGGCTGCTGCACTCACAAGCTTTTAACAAATAAAAATAAATAATGGCATGGTAGGCCTTTCTACTGTGGCAACAAAAAAGTGCATTCAACAAGAATCCCTGAGAAAGACATTTCAGTGTTGCCAACTCCTCAGTAAGGAAAGTAGCTAGAAGTCGCTAAATGGCGTCATTACCTAATTTGCATAATTTTCAATTTGCATGTAATTGTAATGGACGCTGTAGGAGAGAGGAATAAGTTATTTAATACACATCAGAGGGTTAATATCTTATTTCATGAAACCGTCCATACAAAAAATTGTTAAAAATGTTATAGTTATGGCAAAAAATGTTTTACTGTGACTTGTTGTAGCTCCTAAATTGAGC
>JAJHUR010101856.1:0-14680 GCA_027495735.1 Lutjanus campechanus | reverse complement strand
TTCTGACAGAGAAACACAGTCTCCTGTTTAATATATAGAATTACTTATACAGTTGTGTAATCCTGTAAGTGCACCTGGTTGGCACTGATGTCATTCAGCATCACATTAGTTTTGATGAGTTTAATAAACTCGTAATTAACAACCGCCTCCCCCACACGCGGCTCTCTGCGGTGAGACAGACAGGGTAAGAGAAACACACTGACCTCTGTGTGTGTGTACTGCATGGAGAAGCTGTGACAGGCGCTGTGACAGGCGCTGCTGCCCTGTCATAATAAATTACATCAGAACTTAAACGTCGGAACTTATTAATACTCTGGTCTTGAATAATGTAACCGTTTAATACCGAATTTCAGTACCCACACCTATGTACGAAACACAGTGCGCTAAAAATCCCGGGTCCGTATAGGGCGGCGTCTGGGTCCGGACCTGGACCGCGGTCCGCCTGTTAGTGCCTGTTAGCTTACGTTATTTTCTCCTCCAAACGCACACCACGTCCACTTGCTCAAGCACTTGCAACCGCACCGCCTCTTCCTGGTACTGCGTACTAGTATTTGACGAGTACGAGTACAGCAAAATAGGCCAGTATCGGTGCGAGTACCGATGCTGGTATCGGTATCGGGACATCCCTAGTTTCTTTTCAATTTTTTTAAGATTATTTTTTTGGCTTTTGCCTTTATTCTTGATAGGGACAGCTGAAGATATGACAGGAAAGGGAGTAGAGAGAGGGGATGACAAGCAGCAAATGGGCCGCAGGTGGGAGCTGAACCGGCGGCCGCTGCAGAGGACCAACAGCCTCAGTACATGGGGTGCACGCTCTACTGAGCTATAGGGGCACCCCTGGGGGGGGTTATGACAGGAAAGGGGTAGAGAGAGTAGGGGAATGACATGCAACAAAAGGCCTTAGGCAGGAAGCAAACCCATGGCCGCTGCAGAGCACTCACAGTCTTGGTACATGGGGCAAACGCTCCAACAGCTGAGCTACCAGACCACCTGAGCAAGTGCAAAAAATTATTCAGATACGCAATGAGCAATGTTGCAGCGCTGATTATCTCCCTTTGCAAATGTTATCGATTCATAACTGAGGTAATTTACTTAAGTCACCCTTGTTTCTATATAGTTGGGGGAGAATTTACTAAGTTGTAACCCCCAACAGCTCCCTGTTTTTCTTCCTTTTGATGATATCCCTGCAAAAAGGGCTTTGTAGATCATATAAGATGTGCCGCTTCTCAAATTTGTAAAATTCTGAACTGAAGGACTTCAGTGTGACCAAAGAAAATAGGTGAAGAAGTCTGTGGACTTTGTGTTGCTTAGCCTGTCTACTGATGCATGGAGCAGGTTTTCCCATTTTCTATGGGAAAAAGTGAAACAATCTGATGTTTGCTTGCTTGCTCATTTGCATCACTTGTCTTGAAGCGTCAAAATGGTAAATTGAACCTTGTCTTTGACAGTGACTCTGGAACGTTTCTTGGCCTTGGAACTGTAACAGGATCAGTGGCTATCTACATCACTTTCTCCCTACAGGTAAATACTGTACATACATGTCAAACTAACAGGTTCAGCAGCCCCACTGTGTGATGATAACCTGTTCTTCCTCTGTCGGTGTGTGTGTAGAAGCTGTATTATGTCCAGGAGTCTCATGGCATCGTGGTGACGGATCTGGCTTTCCTGCCTGAATCACTGAAAGGCAAAAATATCAAAGGGAATAATGAAACAGCCATGCTAAGTGTCGCTGTGGACAGCCGCTGTCAAGTGCATGGTGTCCCCAACAGAAGTGAGTCCTGCAGCATCACCCAGTCAACATATTGAGGACATGTCTCATAACCCCAGACTCTCTCACCTCGTCTTGTCCTTCTGTTTCCTCCAGGTTCCTTTCCCATCTGGCTGGTGCTCTTCTTCTGTGGCCTCATGGTGGTGGCAATCGTCCTCCTCCTACAGAACCTCTTTCCAGGATTTATTTAAATCATGCGAGTCACGGGTCAGCGCTGATGGAGCATGGACACATCTTCACATTGCCACTGTCAATATCAGCAGTCATCAGTCTAACATCCAGACCTCCTGCCAGTGCTCCCAGCTGAGCCTGTGAAGGCTGCTCCAGCTGCAGTGCTGACTGACTCTCAACACCCTGATATTGCGCCCACCCACCCCCACCCTCAGCTCTTACTCAGGGCGGTATACCCAATGGACTCAAACCAGGACAGACTGTGGGGTTTTATTTGCTTTGATCTCTCTCAATTCTTCTTAATCTTTGTTGGATTCATGTCGAAGGGCTCAGGGTCATGAAGGGTTAAAGGGCGGGATCTTTTTATTGACATATTTAAGGAACAATGTAAAAATACATCAATGGCACGTAATGTGTCTGATCTTGTTTTGTGTTTACACATAGACACTTTGAATTAGCTGTTCTCTTTGAATAACTGCTTCTGCTGCTTTTTGATGTGTTTTTCCATTTTATATCCACTTGTGGGCAGCAGAGAGCAGACAGCTTACTGTCCTCTGGGAAAGAGCTGCCAGTGAAGATGAAATGTTGAAACATCTATAACGGCGACTAAGATCCCACTTGAACTGTGCTACGAGTTACATGTGTTGTTTGCCAATTTAAAAGATAATTTTACTAGTCAACAAAGTCACAGTTTGTGGTAGGTTTGTCATAGTTTAGTTTTGTGTGAAACCACTCAGTAAACTACATCTCAGGTTTCCTACAATATATGTCATCAACACCAGCATTGCTGTCCCTTGTAACCCTGAAGTGTTTTAGCCACTCCTGGTCCTTTTATTGGGCAGGAAGAGAAAGAACAAGTAAGACCCGATGTTGTGTGACTACATCCCGGTACGAAAACACACAGGTATCTTAGCTTCACGTTAGCCTTTGGAGGGAGAAAGTCATGATATGCCTTCTAGGTGTGTAGTCTATTATCTTTTAAATTGACAAACATCACGTGTAATTCATGGCACAATTCAAATGGAATCAAAAATAATTTGTCTCTCACTGCTGACTACAGTTGATATTTTTTCTGAAGTTAGGTCCCATGGTGTTCCACTGGAAGGGGCACGACTTCGCCTCTCTATTAGTCTCAATACATTAGATTTTGAAATCAGACATTGCCCAGTGTTAAATATTTCAATACAAAGTTGCAACATCTTCTACAAATGGAGAATTATTTGACATCAAGTTCCTTGAAGCATGTGAGAAGCAGTGAGTCTGTCTTAATGTAATGAAGATGTTATTTTTACTGGAGCGAAAGCTTGATATTCCCTTCTTTTATGGAAAACATTGTCACCTTTAATTTTATTTAAACATTCTGACTGCAAATATGTTGGCCAGCAGATGTACAAAAATGTGAATTAATTTTTTAAAAGATGCCCATTATTGTAACTAACTTGGTGAAATGATAGAAGAAATAAAATATTAATAAGAAAGTTGGCTACAAAATACTGACCTCTTTATGCCCCATGAACTTGACAGAATCTCTGGTATGTAAACTTTATGTAGACAAATAATGAGAATGTTTATTTATACATCAAAATAGAGACTGAATTTTAAATCTGCTATTAGACAGTCTGAAGATATGCAGTGCATTTTTGGGCAGTTGAGTATAGCTCACAGCAATTAAAGGTGTAGTTAGCGATGTGGGAGAAAACGAGTAGAGAGGTTGTTGATATTTGAAGTGTAAACAAATACAGACCCACCCCTAGGCTTGTTCGGTATACCGGCACTAAATTGGTACCGGGGTACTGAGGCATTTAAAACGGTACCATACTGCGCTTGGATGAGACCGGTACTTTTTTTTTTTTTTACGTCGCCGCGTGACGTCACCGCATTGCCGAAGCGCCGAGCCGAGGCGCGCAAGCCGGAGCAAGCAGACGAGCGAGTGAGCAGCGTGGAGCAGCAAACGCAGCAGGAGTCTAACAATAGAGAGAGATCAAGGAGAGAAAGAGAGAGAGAGACAGGAGCAGGGAGGGAATGGCAGCTGCTGCAACCTTCACCACGCCGCAACTCGTAGATAAACCAGGTGCGCTAAGTGCTATATGCTATATACTATGGCTTTAAAACAAATGAGCACGGTGAAGCCATTAACACCGAATGGTGTTACAAAACATGTCTGGCCAAAGGTGGAAACACTTCCAATTTGGCAAAACACTTGAAGGACAAGCACCCAGACCTAAATAAGGAGTTCAGAGAACGACAGGTAATAACTTACATACCCATGAAAAAAAAGCCACATTCAGTGCTAATAGCAATGCCAGCCCCCTTCACTCTCCACAAAAGTAGCTCTGGAAAAAAATTAAAGCTGCATTGCAATTAGCTACCACTTTCTCTGGTTTAAATAGCCTATTTATATTATTTCATTTTATATTATTATATTATATTTATATTTTCAGTGATTTTTAAACTTTTTGCCATACATGTAGACATGCTGATTTATGATAAATTTGAAGTGGTCCCTTAATTTTTTTTCCAGAGCTGTAAATGCACACATGCATGATCTTTATGAAGTAACAAACTGACATTTTTTGTGTTCTCTTTTTATCGGGAAAAGTATTGAAAAGTATCGAAAAGTATCGAAATACATGTTGGTACCGGTATCGATACCAAAATGCTGGTATCGTGACAACACTACCCACCCCTCCCTTCATACTCCACCCCCGGCTCTACCCCCCAAGTTCATGGACGCGCATTGTCATGGAAACGGCCGTAGAAACTAAAGCAGCAGTAAAGCAGCTGAAATAGCCAAGTTGTGAGTTAGCACACTGCTAAGCCGCGAAGCTAAGGTTAGCTGACCCGTCAGACAACTGTACCCACAACTCGACTGCTATTATAAATAGATAACATCATAACAACAGTACATTTTGGCAGATTAGACAATATGATGAATGCCTGACGGCTGTTACTGTTATGTGAAGCACTGCAAAGCTAATGTTGCTCACCTGTCCAGCAGAAAGACGGCGACCCCTGCGTCCGTTTTTATTCCGTTTTATTCCCTTTTTTTAAATTTATGCTCCTCCGACCGTTTTCTCTTGGGCTGTTTTTCAGCCATGGCGAATGCAAAATATCTGCACCTGATATACCGTGTCTCTCTCTTACTCTAACTGTGCATGCTACGCAACCTACTACTCCCCCTCCCCCCTATGTCTGACCTGTGCATGAGTATGAACCTCCCCCCGGGCATGAGGGGGTGGACCCATGTTCTGGTGGCTCGGTCCGAGCCACAGATTTACCTGCAGAAATTCAGAGCCCAGGCTGTGTATTGAAACCGTTTTTTTTTTTCAGCATGCTCTCAAAAGTGACAGCTTACGGATAGTGAGGAGAAATACAATGATTTTGACAAAAAGTGTGTCGGATTACATCGCTAACTATACCTTTAATCAGGGAGTCTTGCTAATATAGTTTTGGGTTTTTCTCGCCTACACAAAATTCACATTCTTTGCACTTCATACTCAATTTGACATCATATTTAGTGTCATCAGGATACTAGAATTTCTTATTTTGATGCAATACCTTGATAAATATTGATATTTAATACCACTTTCAATACCACAGGGAAAAATTGAGAGTGCAAAATTTTAGATATTTATTAAAAGATAAATCCAATAAAGATATAATGTAGCAGCAAATATTCAACTGGAGCAAATGAGATAAGTGACAAGAAGACTGGGAGAAAGTGAGAGGAGGCGGGTCTATGTGGGCACTGCAGTTGTGTGTGTCAACTCACTGTCAGAGAGAAGAGAGAGCAAGAAAGTGCAGCTGGTACCGGACTGTTGATACTGACAAAAAATATTATTGAAAGTATTTCTAATATTCAGTAGCAATTTATCAATATGTTGATATTTTTGATAATACTACTTATGTATGTACATACTGTATGTGAGTGTGCAATTCCAATCACAGTCTCAGTCTTTCCCAAGTTACAAACTGGAAGTATGTTATAGCAGTGTTTCTCAAACTTTTTGCACCATGTACCACCTCAGAAAATATTGGGCTCTCTAAGTATCACTGTTGTAACCTACATTAAAATACAGTAGCATAGGCCTGCTCTGTTCAGCTATATACAGTTCATGCAGGAGGCAGGTTTATTTCCAATAAGTCAGCTTCAACTGAACCCAGTCATATCTCTTTTTGTGTGGCAATTGATACCAAGAGCTACTGTGGACTCACCACTGGTACGTCTTAAGAGAGCAAATTGAAATGGTCTCTCCCTTTTATAGTTTTACATAAATAATTAACATTGGATAGTTAGACTCATTAAAAAAAATATTTCAGACATTTTTCTGCGTACCACTAGAGGGAGATCGTGTACCACCAGCGGTACACATACCACAGTTTGACAATCTATAGTTGGTACTCTAGGATGTGCAACATCTTGCCCAGGTTGCACACTGTAGCCTGTTTGCAGACAAAGAGTGATGGGGCTGAAAGCTGGTGGACCTTGAGTTAAGATTTTTAAACAGGTTCAATCACAATATAGACCAAAAGCCACTGACACTCATAATGCTGTGGCTCTGCATATATTGTATTTTAACTGTCTGACTATGATCAAAACACACAGGGAAATATTTCTCTAAAAGTCCTGAATCATGTAGTCAGTGGTTAGTTAAGCTCACTTCTGTAGCTGCTTTATGAAAACAAAGTAACTGTATGCATTCTTATACTTCACTGTTATACTTTAATTTTCCACCAGGTGGCAC
This sequence comes from Lutjanus campechanus, assembly GCA_027495735.1. Taxonomy (NCBI): domain Eukaryota; kingdom Metazoa; phylum Chordata; class Actinopteri; order Lutjaniformes; family Lutjanidae; genus Lutjanus; species Lutjanus campechanus. The sequence continues at coordinate 7,996 of JAJHUR010101856.1, read as the reverse complement.
CGTGTGTCTGCTGAATGTTCCAAAAGTAGACATGATGAAGTTGCTCTCTGTGTGTTGATTTAACCTATATAAGCTCAGTGAGAGCACATCCAGCACCATGTGGACTACGTCTGAGCTCAAACTCTGGACTCTAGACTGAGACATACCGACTGTCTGTCATTGTCCTGGTTGGGTTTAACCTCATTTCATGTGTGTGAGAATACTCAAGATACCAGCTCCTCCATATGTTCTGTACATGCAGACACACTTCCACTTGTCACCAAACTGCAAGGCAGACATTCAACAAATCCACCCCAACCTGATCTGCCCTCATCAACAGGCCATTGTATCAGCCGTCATGAGAGCAGAGTATGAACCTTCTGCCTCCAACCAGCCCCACCAGAGGAATATAACTACTGTCATGCTTTGGAAACTTGACAAGAAAAAGAATTTGCATGGATATACCTTACACCTTTGTGAAGTAATTGAGTCCATGGAACACCCCGGGGCGGGTTGTCAAGGGGGCCATTAAAGGGGATGTTGCCATGGGGAGGGATGACAAGGGAGGGGGACCGGGGATTTATCTGTGAAACCCTTTAATTGTATCTCATACTCTTGCCCTGGTTGCAAATAAGGATTTGTTCACAAAAAATTGAGAAAACAAGGAGCAGAGCTGTCTTTCACCATGACAGTTAACATCAGGTCTGAGAAGTCAGCAAAGGTCACTTGGAAACTGGCTGTGCACAGTTGAGAACATAAAAATAAGAACTAAAAGAGAGAAGCCACAAGACATTAATTGCAGCTTTAGAACAAAGTTTGAACCCAGCCATCATGTTCACAAGCTCAAGAGCCAAAAGTTGTATGGCAATTAGTTTGAATTAGTTTGTGGTATAAACTTGTTGGTCTTGTGATGATCTGGTGACCTGCCCAGGTTGTACCCCACCTCTCACGTCAGCTGGGATCAGCTCCAGCCTCTCGCAACCCCCAAAAGTAAAAGAGGTTGCATTAGATGCATGCATGGATGGATGGATGGATATAATTACAGTTTGTTTCATAGTGTACTCCACTAATGTTAACTAAATATGAGGGTAGGTCCTTCATTTTGACCTGATCTTGCAACCCTGTCTTGTATAGAGGCTTGTTGCAAACTCTTTATTATTTTAGTTTATATTATTTAAACATGGTGCATATTTCAATATAAATGTGTGTTTTAATCAAAACTCCCAACACACACTGTGTGTTAAGAGTAATGTTGCAGGTTCACTGCATGTCATAGAACTAACATGGGAGGAGGCAGAGTCTGAAGACTCAGGGGAGGCCTCACCCATATCCCTGGCAGAGATTGCTGAGGTTGTCAAGAAGCTCCTCTGCTGCAAAGCGCCGGGTGTGGATGAGTATCGCCCTGAGATGCTGAAGGCTCTGGACATTGTTGGGCTGTCTTGGCTGACACCCCGTCAGTGGTGGAGGTCAGGACAGTGTCTGTGGAGTTGTAGAATAGGGATGGTGTGCTCAAATTATGAGGCGTCATACTGCTCAACTCCCCTGAGAAAGTCTACTCCAAGGTGCTGGAAAGGAGGCTTGGACCAAACTACAAATCATGGAGGAGCAATGCAGATTCCGTCCTGGCCGTGGAACAGTGGACCAGGTCTTTACCCTTGGGACCATCCTGTACCAGGGCTGTCGCTTCAAGCCATCCGGTCCTTGTATAACCAGAGTGAGAGCTGTGTCCGTATTGTACACACTACGTCAAACACGTTTTCAGTGGGTGTTGGACTCTGCCAATGTTGCCCCTTGTCTTCAATCGTCTTTGTGATGTCCATGGACAGGATCTCAAGATGCAGCAGAGGTGATGAGCGTCCAGTTTGGGAACCTCATGACATCTTGAATATCCTGCTCTGCCCGGTACAGCCACCTGGCATTGTGCATCAGTTCAAAAAGCCCACGGACTTTTTACAGCTAGGGTGTTTTTTGCTATCAAACACAATATCCATGCACTATTTCCTGTGATTGTGCCATTAATATGTTCAGTTTATACTTTATGAAAAAGGATTATTAAGGTGTTTATATTCTGTTGGACTGCCACCATTATTTGTATATGTACTTTTTTGGTTTATTATTATTATCTATAATGCTTTGTAAAAAAAAAAAAACTCATCTGCCCTCAATTTTAGTAGCTCTAGGATGATATTGATTTCTGCCAGTAGATGGCAATAGTGGCTTTGTTATGTCAGTGACAGGCTGATATGTGGAACAGTCAAGACAGCAGGGTGCCACATGGCCTGTATTCATCTAAAACTGATATTTTGCTCTATTTGCAGTTATTAAAATTAGTAGGCACCTGATTCATCATAGTCATCATGTGTCACTGCTGGACAATAATGTCTTAATAATAAGACAAGACAGCAGACGTCACTTGAGTGATAGAGCATGACCAAGAGCAACAAAAACATACACAGAGTTAACAAGGTGACAGCACTACTACCACCATGAGGTTGCAATCTCTGAATCTACCGTGAGCACTGGTTTCCAACAAGAGCATTGCATCACCTCAGTCCTGGTGAGGTACAGCTGCTGTGGCAGACACAGCAACACAGCAACATCCAGGAGGCATGTATGGAGAGGAAGGATGCCGTGAGAGGAGACAGAAATGACTTAAAAGGATGTTCCTTCTTGGACCACTTGGTAGAACTGCATTTATGGCTGGAGACCTGGGGGTAAGTGGGAAAATGTTTTTTTATAATTTGGGTGGAGTGACCTTTTAAGAGTGTGAAAGCTAGTAATCTGACAATGGTGAAATTTCTGTGTGACAGGAGGCAGCACATAATGCTGTGGAAACATCTCTGATTCACAGGCCATCAGCCCCGGCTCTTCCCTAGGATGAGGGCAATGGCAATGGCAGACTGCAGCATATCTCTTACTCTACTGAGAAGGTGATTGGCTACAACTTGCCATAATGACAAAGTAAACAAGTCAACAACTGCTCTGCTTCTGAAACGCTGCTCGTGTGAATTCAAGTCGCGAGTATGACGGAACAAAACCGCAGCGCAGCCGTGCCTGGTGTAAATCCCGGGTGAGAATGGGTTGTCAGTCACTACACATTATATTAATGCATAGTCTATGTCACCTGATGCAGTGTGTTACGCATTAACTTTTGGTTTACTTGTGCACTGTAAATATTCTTTGAAATATTCTACTTCATTCTGCGAACTCTTGCCCATTCCCTGCTAAATAATCGGTGCGTTCTTGCACAAAACTGCACAGCCCTTTCATTTAAATATGATCATATTGTTCATATTTTATGACTTTTTTTCATATACAATTTTCTGTTTTATATTCATGCTTCTTCAAATCAAATTTTATTTATATAGCGCCAATTCACAACAAAGTTGTCTCAAGACACTTCACATGTAGAGTAGGTCTAGACCACACTCAATAATTATATTTACATTCAACAATAGAAACAATTCCCACATGAGCAAGCACTTTGGTGACAGTGGCGAGGAAAAACTTCCTTTTAACAGGCAGAAACCTTGGACAGATCATGGCTCATGGTGGGTGGTGATCTGACGACACCGGTCGGGGTTGAGAGGGAAAAGAGGAGATGATTAGCAGTACTTGCTTTTTAAAAACTTATTATATATATTTTGTACTGACTGTGTTTATTATGCCCCAAAACACCACAGCAGATTCCTCGTATTTGAAAACCTGCTTGGCAGTAAATCTGATTCTGATTCTGACATGTCAAATGACTGTATGCTATTGTTGGCCTGTTAACATGGAACCTGATCTGCCAGACCTAAATTTATCCTCATCTTTAACCAGTTGTACTTGCTAGCCCATCATGCAAACTGATGGACTATATATTATGGCATTACTCCTCCACTACAAAAAACAAAACAAAACAAAACATCTGTGCTCCATGCCCCTGCTCACCTCAAATGTGAAAACATAGCTGGCCAGATGAATACAGTGTTGCTATCAGAATGCTTTTCAAAGGTGTGATAGAAATCATGAAGCATGCATGTTTCCACTATAAATCCAGCCCTCTCCTGTTGCTGCTTCACTTGTGCTGAAGATCAAGCATTTCAAATTAGAGAGAAAAACTGGTTTCACTCAGATGAAAAACGTGTCCTGGGGTCAAAAGCATATAAAATACCAAATGCCTATTAAAGGCAGTTCGGTTAAGTGAGCATCAAGGGTAATATGAAACAGACAAGCAAGGCAGACATCACCTGCCAGCATTACGCTGTCAGCAATTCCACTGAACACAGTCTTCTGTCCATAATACATGGAAAGCAAAAAGATGGGTTTTTACTTTAGAGTTGTTGGCCTCAATCAAGTCAGACTTTGTGATATCAACAGGAATGTTATTCCAGAGGAGAGGGGTTGGTCCTGCAGCCAGCTCCCTTTTTTAACTTCATTCTGAGATGGGATGTAAGATTTAAAGAGATCAGACAGGTATGAAGGGGCGAGACCATTTACAATTTTACAAGTCACAGGAAGCACCTTAAAATGTGATCTGACATGGACGGGGAGCCAGTGAATCCAAGCTAAAACTGATGTAATATGGTGAATCTAGAGCCTTAAGGCTTTTAGTAGTATGTGGCAGACCAGACAGCAAAACACTACAGTAGTCAAATCTGGTCAAAAGTGTAGAAGATGTGACTATAATTGCTTCTCTGCCTGCCTGAACTACTGCCAAAGTCAAAGTCCATGTTTAGCAAGACAGCTTCAAACACCAGGAAGTGTTTGTGCTCCAACTGGTAGTTCTGATGTCTCTGTTAGTCTTTAAAACAGAAGGTATAGATCCTTTTGTAAGACAAACAAATCTAATATCTGTTGCAGTGATCAAATACAGTATATAGGTTTGTGTGTTTTTATGGGACAGTTAACAGTACAACAGCCTGCTTGTTTGGATGCTTGGCTCCTTATATGAACCACATGTCAATACAAAGTTTCGAATCTTGAATGAGACAATGGTCTCCTGGGTACTGACATGTGACCATCCGTCCTACATAGAAAGACACCAAGACGGAGACACAAAACCACACAGTGGCTGCATCATTCAGAGTCATATTCTCCTGGTGAGCTATGAGTCTTAGTGACATTTCAATGTCATCTCTTTTTGTCCGTTTTACATCTCTTTGTGGTCATTTTACATTGCATTGTGGTTGTCACATGTCTCTTTGTTGTCATTTTGTCTCTGTGTTGTTTGTGTGTCTTTATATTTGTTTTGTGTCTCATAGTGCTTGCTCTACGCCTGTTTATGGTCATCTCTTTGTGGCCGTTTTGTGTCTCTTTGTGTTCATCTTATGTCTTTGGTCATTTTATGTCTTTGTGTTGTTTTAAATCTCTTTGTGTTTGTTTCCCTGTCTCTTTGTGGTCATTTTGTGTCTTTGTGTTTGTTTTGCATTTCTTTGTGTCTGTTTCCATGTCTCCTTGCGGTTGTTTCATGTCTGTTTGTGTTGTTTTATGTCTCCTAGTGGTTGCTTTTTTTGTGTCATTGCGCATCACTTTGTGGTTCATTTGCCTCTCTTTGTTGCCATTTATGCCTCTTTGTGGTCATATTGCGTCTCTTTGTGTTCATCTTATGTGTGTTTGTGGTCATTTTGTGTCTTTGTGTTGTTTTACCTCTCTTTGTGGTTTTCCCTGTCTCCTTGTGGTCATTTTCCATCTATTTGTGTTGTTTTGCATCTCTTTGTGGTTGTTTCATGTCTCTGTGTTGTTTTATTTCTCTTTGTGGTCATTTAGCATCTCACTGTGTTTGTTTTGTGTATCTTTGTGGACATTTCATGTCTCTTTGTTGTCATTTCACAACTCTGGAACACATTGTATCTTTGCCTCTGTGTTGTTTTATGTCTCTTTTCATCTCTTTGTGGCTGTTTTTTGTCTCCTTGCTAAAAAAACTGGTGGAAAAATGTGTTCAAAATGGAAAAAGTTCACCCTCTGGTGAGCCTGATAAATGTCAAGGCACCTGCCCTATACTGTACACTGTGGTGCTGTGTGTATAAAAGTGGTAATTATTGTGGTGTTGAAAGAAAGTTGAACAAAAACACAAACACATGGCAGTTAATCTACAGTACAGTACAGTACAGACTTTGGTGTTGGTTGGTGTCTGATGATCTCTGATTGCTGGTCACATTTGATCTACATCACCACATACAGTACACAGGAGGCTGAGTTGAAAAATAAATGTCCTTTTTATCTGTGGAATTTACAGCTCAGTGTGTGAGCCTCCCAGAGCAAACTGATTGCAGTGGGAGTGGGAGAAGAAGAAAGTTTGGGCTTAAACAGGCTGAAGCAATAATAATCTCTAATGTGTTCCATCTCCCATAAAGAATTGTACCTGGTGCCACTCTGGCTGCCCCTCCACCACTTCACACAGCATAGCTCCCCCGCACACACACGCTCACACACTCCCTGAAAATCCTTTATGGAACAGCACTCTCACCGTGATGAGATCATGAATGCCAGGTTAATATGTGTGACCTCTGTGGTCACTAGTCTGCTTCCCGAGTGGTCTTAAAGAGAACAGTCCTCTCATGAGAGAAGTGTAAAGATGCGTGGTTGCAGCCTGAGATGGACTGTGTACCTGATGTTGCATGGACAATCAATCATAGCCCAGCTGTGCTATCTCTCCCAGATGTTCTATCCAGCTCTCAACCCTCACTCATGCTGCACTCAGATGAAATGCATAGCTCTGACAGATAGTCTCAGACTTCATTCTTGATTCATTCTTGCTTTTCCTCTGCCCTCCTCCTTTGTGTTTGTTGCATTTAGAGTGCTGCTTCTGACATGCAGATTTAATTTCAGTATATACATTATTACTCATTACTCACATATTTACTAGGGATGTACTAGGATTAGTTGACTTAAACGTCACCATCCTCACTAGTCGGCACTAGAAATACTAGTTGATTAAACTATTTAACAATATTTTATTCCGGTACAATGTCAGTTAACTGTTGTCTCTAGGATGTTATGCAGCCACCTGCCACTATTCAGGGCTGCAGTCCCATCAGGCAGCAGCCCCTCTCGCCCAGCGCGTATGCCCCCGATGGCCCACCCCATCCCTGGATGTTTTTATCAGCAAAGTCGGACCAATGATAGCTCGTAAAACCAGTGGTTTAATATGGATAGTTAAAATAAGGTTGATATACTTGCTCCAGCATATCTCTTAAAACTTAAACTGTGTAAGAGGATACACGCTGAAACCTGTGTAGTACACCAATTGTTTTTGTTTGTTTGTTTGTCCCTCTGTCTGTTGACACCTTAGTGTTCTGTCTCTTTCTTATTTTATTTTATTTTTTAATACTTAATATAATTTTTAAAAAAGTAAAAAAAAAGGTTGAATGTAGACTGTGACATAGTAAACTGGTATATAAGCACTTGACTGGATCCACATGTGACCATATTCAGCACAGACATGGACAATTTCCTGCGGGCAGAGCAGCTGCTGCTGCTAGCATGCGAACGTTAGCCACACTGTGTGTCACAATGGCAGCTAATGTCACCTCCAGGTAAACCATGTTGTATAGCCCCACACTCTGCCATCCTTTTCGGCCTGAAAAGTTGAAGCATTTAGTGAGTTATCATTTTTTGTAGGTTAATGTGCAATGTTTGTGTTGCATGGCACAAGGTGTCACACTTTTCAGCAGCATTTAAAATATGATTTGGTGATTGTAGACTGTGTTTAAAGGCTTCAAATGGGTCTTAATACAAAGTATATTTTGAACAGTGTTTAACATTATCAGTTAATAAATTGTGCTCAATTTTAGCTGCTTTCTGAGCGTTTTCTTACTGTTAGACAAGTTGACTATTCTAAATTAAATTTTAATCAACAGGGAAATTAGTTTCCAGGATCATCCCTATTATTTACTAAAAATACAAAATACATTCACCCATCTTTCCTCTTTGCATTCAAGTTGTTCCCACCCATCTAACGCCATTAGCATCACATTTGAAAGTTTCATTTGGAATTTCTGAGATGTCTACAACTTCAATATGATCAATACTT
>JAJHUR010101855.1:0-16286 GCA_027495735.1 Lutjanus campechanus | reverse complement strand
AGAGGGCAGAGTAACATAACCTCCTCCTCCTTCTCTTTTCTTTCCTCCCGGCCTTCATTACTGAGCTTTTTCTCTCATTCACTCACTCCTTCTGATATCTTGTAAAAACTGACGTCCAGAAACATAAGAAACAGTTTTAGTTTCTGTTTGCATATTCATGAATGCTTGAACACTAAATGAAGGTGAGGTCCAGAGCTTTATGCAAACCATTTTAACAAGGTATTTGAACTTATTTTAAAAAAACAAAAAGCACAGGGCATCACAATTTTAATATTAAATCGAGAATCTGTCAAAATGAGCTTTTAATTTCAATCTTGCTGATTCTACCAGCGTCCGTGACATGTTTCAAAAAGGGGTAAGCCAAAATCTCAAGGCACACCTGTATTCATGTACATGCAAAATAGCCACATTAACCATCCTAAACCAACAGAGGCACTGAGTTCTAACCAATCAGACCTCCTGCTGGGTGGGTGGAGGGGAAAAGAAAAAAAAGAGTCAATCAATCAGGACCATTGTTGTGTCACAATCAATAATTCCCACCATCCGGCAACTGCACAAACACAGAAAACCTTCACTTTGATGAAAGCTTTTTAAAGAACTCTTTCAGGGTATAAGAATGTGTCTCTGTATCAAGTACTGATACAACTTTTTAATAGTTGTATATTGTAGGGCTGCAAGTAACAATTATTTTCATTATCAAATAATCTGTTAATTTCTCGATTAATTGTTTAGTTTGATCCAGAAAATCATTAAAAAAGTCAATTAGTCCAAGATGACGTCCTCAAATGTCTTGTTTTATCCACAACTCACAGATATCCCGTTTACTGTCAAAGAGAAGTAAAGAAACCAGAAAATATTCACATTTAAGAAGCTGAAATCACAGAATTTAGACTTTATTTCTTTAAAAAAAAAGACTCAAAACAATTAATTGATTATCAAAATAACTGGTAGTTAATTTATAAGCTGATTAAACAATTAATTATTGCATTTCTAAATGTGATTTAACTGAATAATAATCAACCAACAGGTTCTGATATGAGCCAAACACTTAAAAACGTCTGCATCAGTCTGTTCTACATTTAAACATCATCATCATCATGTTACGGTCTCTTATCAGTCTGCAGGACTCGGTTCGTTCTCTGACTGCACCTCAGTCAGGACGACTCCTAATCAAAATAGAAAAGCCACATTTAGCCGCTGCGTCTTTATTATTCATGGCTGCTGGTTGGACACTGGGTGTGTCTGAGCGTCAGGCAGACATTTGATCTGTGGAGCGACAGGTTTCCTCCCGGCCTGATGTCCAGACTGTTAGCCTAAATATCCAGTCAGACAGAAAAGGAAACAGGCAGCACACTGAGACATGTTGCTGTCGTCTCCTCTGAGACACTAAGACCATCACTTTAAATGATTATAATGTCAACGTCTGACCTGAATCTACCGTATCATTAGAGAGAGGACACGTCTGAGATCATTTTATAGGCTGTAACAGTCACACACATGCTGCCCTTTTTGTTTCCTCTGTGAATTATTGATCACTAATTCCTTTTATTATTATTTATTTGCTTTGGAGAGACGACAACAGTCACTATTGAGCAGGAATTTGCTTAATATTCTACATTATCTTATTGAATTTCTCTTGTATTTATCACAAAATATATTGATTAGGGCTGCACCTAACAATTATTTTCATTTAATGAATTTAATTTTCATTAATTTAAATGCCTAATTTTATTTTGCTCTTTCATGACCGGTGGGAAATCAGCACCAGCCAAACACTGGTAAAATATGAGTGAGGCTGATGGATTCGAAACAAAAAATAATTATTTACTATTGAGTGTCAGGTGAATTTTAACATTTCCCACCCTGTTCCTGACTAAACACTGAAGGACATTAACAATGTTTAAACCTTTTTTATGGCTCCACCCTGCAGACGTTATGTTTTTAGGCCATCCCATCCTTGTGAACGTGATATATCTAAAACGCCTCGAGAGAATTTACTCAAACTTGGCACAAATGACCAGATGACGAACTGATTAGATTTTGTTGGTCAAAGGTCACAGTGACCTTACAAACCCAAATGTCTGATAGGATAAAATGATGAATGTGATGATATTTCATATCCCAAAGGTCAACTTCACTGTGACATCATAAAAGGAGCATGTTTCTCACTGGAAATTAATTCACTGGAATCACACATGTATAGAAAGAACTTCCATTTAGCCAATAAATACACTTCATACCTCGTAATAAATTCTTTTAAAGTTACAGATCAATATATTGGTAAGTTCCATAGTAAATTCCTTCAAAGTTTTCACTATATAATTCATATGAGTCTGGACAGACGTGGACGTAAACTGTAGCTTGACTGGTTGGTGGAGACAAACAACAGTGAGACAGTAACTCTATTTACTGACTGCTCTGTTTTATACGACCACTGACAGCTGACTCTTCTTAACCAGCCACTAGGGGCTGCAAGTGATCAACAACTGCTTCAGTGTGAAGTCTTGTTTCAACTCGAGACAACGTATGTGGAGGTCATGATAATACTGGAGGAACTTTTCCTCTCTCGGCTGCTTGCATTTGGCTGCTGTGGTGGCATTGCAGTAGGTGCTTCACCATCTGTTGTCAGGTGGGAATCTGACCTCTAGTTTGAACTGCATCAGACTAAAACTCACCAGGCTGTTGCTGCTGACCGAATGTCAACATTAAACTCTGCCAACACAGACAGGATTTCAACTAATTCCAAAATATTAGAAGGAAAAAAATCCAGTCGTCATTTTGGGGAGACGTTGATCTGAAGCAGGATTATAAAACAACAACATGCATCTACAGCCTCCATTAACCAACTCTGGTTTCAGTGTGAGGGTGTTTCAGAGACTTTAACACACTGAACACACACACACGCACACACAGAGCCCAGCTTCAGGCCAGATATGACACACACAGCATGAATGCCCTGTCTTGTTGGGCATGAAACCAACAAACACACACCCTCCTCCTCCTCTCCCCTCTCTCTCTCACACACACACACATGGCTGAGTGAACCAGGACCATGCCTGAATGAGTCTACAGACAGACAGACAGACAGACAGACAGACCTCAGACGTCACTGCTTCACCTCCGCCTCACTCAGGTTTTGTTCTTTACATTTTTTGTGGCTCCGTTTGGTTTTTGTCTCCCACAGATCAGATTACCTGTCAAACTGGTTGAGATGTTTCTGAAGCTCTGCTGAAGTTCGAGACATCAGAAAGTGTTTCAGTGTTTTAAACATCAGGTTTTGTTAATATCAGAGCAAAGGCTGCAAATTGTAAGCACTTTCAATCAATTTCAATCAATCCTTGGTAACATTAATGATCAATAAATCGATTCAAAACAACATAAAAATAGTAAACATGTTTTCCCCCCTCAATCAAATCTTTTTTCTTGGATTTTTTGGGGCAACGCCGATATCAATATATTTCATGTTTAATTTCGTGTTGCAACAAAATCAGTCAGAAAACAGTGAAAACTGTCCATCCCAGTTTTTGAAAGTCCAAGGTAACGTTTTTAAAGGTTTTATTTTAAGTAAAACCCAAAGACATTCAGTTTAATATGATAATAAAAAGAGGAAAGTGAGGAATCTCCATGTTTGAAAAGCTGAAAACAGCAGATTTTACCATTTACTAAAAATACAGATTACATAAACTTCTATTTAAAATACAAAAATAAAAAATCATTGGTTAACTTATCAGCATCAGCCACGAGAAAGAAGTAATTATGGGTTATTAGCATCAGCTGAAAAAAAAACATAATGTGCATCCCTACCTAAAATCAGTTAAAAATTAGAACTGCAATGATCGGTTGATTAATTAATTAGTCAATCACATGAAAATGAGTTGGCAACTATATTAATAATTGATTAGACCTAATTATTTCAGTCAGTTTTCAAGCAAAAATGTCAAACATTTGCTGGTTTCAGCTTATTATTCAACGTGATGATTTGCTGCTTTTCTTCATCATTTCTGACAGTAAATAAAGAGTCTTTGTGGACAAAAGACATTTTAAGACATCACTTTGGGCTCTGGGAAATTATAATGAGCATTTTTCACAGCTCTTTTGTCCTCTATGAAAGCATCATCCGCCATGTTGATGTACGTGAAATGTTATTAAAAGAGTAAAAATAAAATAATTCAGACCACATGAGCTCAGGAGTTACAGCTGAAAGTAGCACATGTTGCCCGGGAGCCTTTCAGGGCCCTTCAGGACTGGTACCCCCCTCCCCCTCCACCCCTCCGGTTTCATAGCAACTTGGCATGGACAACATCCCTGTTGTGCAGGGAGGGAGCTGTGGACCTCCACTCACTCCAATACACCCCCACCACCACCATCATTAATCTGCCACAAAGCAGCTCTTTCTCTCTGCTGCCATGCACTAATCCACCACACTTCATCCAAACAGCCCAGAGACCTACATACTTTGAGGAATCCAGCAGCTAATAAGCAGCAGGTTTGATTATCTGAGGGCCAGAAAGTATTTTTAAAACACAAACTTCCCATGAAGGCTGCTTAAATATGCCCTCAATCCTCAGACAGCCGAGCAAACTCACTTGCCTCACTTCTGTGCCCACGAGCAGGACACATGAACACCACACTGCTGCAGAGCTGCGAACTCAACACGACTACATCTGCAGCTGTGAGTGTGAAACAGGCCTGCACAATATGCTGAAAAACAGACCTACTGCCATTATTTAGACTCAAACTGCAATATAATTAGTGGAAATAATCATTTTGGCACAACAATTTTCTAAAGCGGCAACAACTGATCAATTATTAAATTAATAGTTAACAATTTTAGTAAACTATCTTGTAAACTGAATATCTTTGAGTTTAGGACATCATCATCTTGGACTGTTTTATGGACCAAACAACTACTCAATTAACTGAGAAAATAACTGACAGACTAATTGATGGTGGAAATAATCTTTAGTTAAAGGCCGACAATTTTCATTTTCACAGAAAAATGATGTGACATTTTTTGGAGTCTGGAAAAACAAACATCAGGGGACAGTTTCACAAAGATATTTCAGACTAGTCTTAATTTTGCTCATAGATTAGTTTATTGCAAGTTAGACTGTTTTACATAAATAAAGACTAACTAGACACCTTACCCCCAGTGTGACTCAGGCTGTAGACCCATGTTACCATGGTAACAACCAGTACCACCAACTATAACCATCGGCAGCACCCAGCGAGAAAAAAGATGAAAACACGGCTCATAATTTGTTTTTTTCCCCATTGTACGGAGAGAGGAATGACTTCTTTGCATCTTGTTCCATATTTTTATGTTTTTTGAACATCTTTGATGCTTTGACATTTCCTGTGCTTTTATTGTGCCTTTTTTTTGGTCCTTTTGTGTACTTTTTTGCACCTTTGACCAAGGAATTCTCTTCTTTGGGTAATTAAGTTAAATTTAGAAATTATCTGCAGCTTTACAAACATCCAGAAATCTGAATCCGCTGAGACACAAACATTAAAAAAATCTTTCCTTCTGGTCTAAAAGATTGATGAAAACAACATAATAGTAAGTATTGCAGCAGAGGACTTCTCCCAGAAGTTCTTTCTGGAAACCTCTCTGACCACTAAGTGGCCGAACATCAACAACATCAGCAGCTCAGATGATCTGATCAGAGTGAGGAAACACTGCAGACGGTCACCACCCAGCCAGAGACGAGAGGACGCACAGAGAGATCGAAAGATTCACCAAACATTTCCTGCCACCAAAATCCATCAGCACAGACAGAGAGCATCAATTATCTATGAGATGTTGAATAAACTCAGAGAGAAGAGAGGAGACGGGAGTCGACTCCAGGAAAACAGAACAGGAGGAGGGACAGAGAGAGAAGAATAAATGAGACCGATAGGATGAAGCCTGATCTCATTCTGAATCATGATTTCTGTTGCACTGGACTGAACAGTTATCATCCTTTGTTGTGATAAAACATGGACTAATACGACAAAGTTTGTCCGCACTGGTTTTATATACCTGGAGGAGGACACGTGTCAGTGTAGACTGGATATCATCTGAAATTTCTCAACACTCGTGCAGATACGACACCCAAAGCCAAATGTTTTAACTGTTAAACACAAGCAACAACGAGAACTTTGTCGAAAACTTGCATGAATTAATAAGAAAGTTTCTTTTCATTTAAAACACACAGTTGTGCAGATATCAAAGACAGACAAAATCCTGTTTGTTTGTGGGAGCATTTTACCCGCTGGCACCTCTGGTATTTTTTCATTAGAAAAATAAAGAAAACTTTAAACACTTCTGTATGACACTGTATGAACACTTCACCAAACACTTTCCCAAAAGGAAATAGGTCACGATAAGCTATAAAATTACATCTCGTATGCTATGAGATTGGAAATTCAAAATAAAGAGAATGATAAAAAATAAAGAGCAAAGCAAAGATTCCCTTCAAGACACGAGAGAGAAGCACAGCTCCAAAAATAGAAAATCAATTTATGGCGGTCCACGTTTTAATTGTGTCAAGTTGCCACAAATAAATGAATGTCTGGGAAACACTGATATTCAAGCCACATTTATGTTCTTGATTCTTGAATTGTGCAGCAGAAATGGGCAGAGTTGTTTTGACTTTTAACTGCAGGTTAGCTAATCTTACTGAGGCGAGTCCGAGTCCACGTGTCCCACGTGTCTCCTCTTCAAATGTTCGTGTGTTACCAACATGCTGCCATGATAAGTAAGGTTCGTCTTACAAATCTTGCAGGTAATCATTTTCTGGCGAGAGACACGTTGTTAATTTTGTCATTGACTTCTGACAACTGAGTCGACTAATCGTCGCACCCCTAATCACCGATACCTTGGGCTATAACTAATGATTATTTTAATCATCAACTAATCTGTCAATTTTCTTGATTATTAATCAATTAGTGGTTTGGTCTGTAAAATGTCATAAACTGGTGAAAAATGTTGATTCAAAGCCCGAGCTGACATCCTCAAATGTCCAAAAAATAAACATATGTGTTCACTTTCATAAAAGGACTAAACCAGAAAAAATTCACACTTCAGAAGTTGAAATCAGAGAATATTTTTAATAAAAATAACTCAAAACAATTATCAAGATTGTTGGCGATTCATTTATTAATCAATTAATAATCAATTAGTCTTTGCAGCTCTACAGATAGCCCATAAATGTATTCATCTACAGAACTTGTTTGCAGCTTCATGCACCGGACTGTGACCCTCCGACCCCCAAAACTCTGTGACCACCAAAACATAAGGATTTGACACAAACATTAGGGGTGAATTTTGAAGAGAATATAATTTATTGTTATTATTTTTTCGATTTTGTTGAGCTGAAAAACTGTTGATATGTCTGTCTCTTTATTCTTCTCCATGTAGAGTTTAAATGACAGCAAATAAATGTACAGCTGACCGATCGAAACCAACTGTCATGGCAGTGTAACAGAGAGGACAAAGAAAGAGAACAAACAAAGAGTCATAAAGAGAACAGGAGAAAGGTCAAGAGAGAGACTCAGTAAACAGACAGAGGGGGAGTCAGCGACTGAGAGGAGTGAATCAGCAACAGAGAGACAGACAGAGATTCAGTGAGGGAGAAAGTCATTAAAATAAAGAGTCAGCAGCAGAACAGCAGGGAGAGAACCTCTAATCATCATGATTCTGCCTCAAACTGCAGTCATTAAAATCTTCTCAGTAGTAAACCACAGAGACTGATGAGGTCTGAGGACACAGTTAAGGTCACAGATTCACATCAGCGCTTCGTGTTCACAGCATCACTTTTATTATCCAGTCCCTCCAGGACGCTGCGATCGCAACAGTTCACGCAAATTCAACCGATCCTGCACAACCGTGTGATTTTCTTCAATCACTGCAACTTCTCTGCAAATTTGACCAACCATTTGACCAATCAATATTCTGTGCACTTCTATTAGGCCTGGGTGATACAGCTAAAAACACAATCACTATAGTGAAGTTTCATATCAGTTGATATCGATAATTATCGGTGCTTTAATCTGTACAGCACTTTGGTCAACCTTGGTTGTTTTAAATGTGCTCTATAAATAAAGTTTGAGTTGAGTTGAGTTGAATCATTATAGGCCGTGACTGACGACATGTGTGCTCCAAAGGGTGGAAGTGGCTAATGTAGAGCTGTAACAATTAATTAACTCCAGTTATGTGGAAACCACCAGAAACAGCCAGAAACAGAAAAAAAATAAAGTTAAATCCCTACTCTGGGTGCAGAGTTAGTACGGCACTTTATGCATCAATTATTCACCACATGGGGTGTTTTTGTTCTTGAGAACAGGCTGGAAAAATTAATTTTTCATCAGCTGGACCCAAATTCAACTGTGTCCTACCAGGGAGGGACAGTCCCATTCATAGAGTCCAGCCTACATCCTGGACACAGTATTGATCCATCTATCTACTGATGACAAACAGAACAGATGAGGAAATATGAAACCAGTAAAACATATATTCTCAGTTTCTGAGCCGTTTCTCTGTTGGAGAACAGATTCTTCAGCTCAGTGGGGATTCAAGCAGCCAGACGGTGAATTACCAGCAGGAGGAGGAGGAGGAGGAGGAGAGAGAAAGAAATAAAGTCCAGCAGAGTGGAACCATCACAGAGAGACAGATGGAAAGACGGACTGGACGCCCGCCAGACTGTAATGGACACAAACGCAGATCGGTCACAGTGTCAGCAGGTTCCCTCTGGACTGACACCACATCAACAGCAGCTTCAGTTCTTCTACTGTCAGCGAACACACCACAGGTGGAACCCAATAAGACAGAACCGATAAGCAGAACAAGACAACTAGAGGACAGAGCCTGCAGAACAAAGCTGAAAAGGACTGAACCAGTGGAGCTCAAGATGTAGAGGACAGAACCAAACTAGGACAAAATCACCAAAAAAAAAACTAGATAACAGAACCTGCAGAACCAAAAGACTAAAGGATGAAAATAATATGAGCAAATGAATTAAAAGGATTAGTTAAAGTGTACATGAGATTTAGAATATTTTAACCACTTTAACTTGCTGTGTGACAGCCTTTTCTGATGGGAAACCTTTGTAATATAAGCCAAATATCACGCTCTCCAAACCAACCAAACTTCATTGACAAAACCAGTAATTTTACCTTGCAGAACACAGGAGCTGCTGGTCGAACGCTGCCTTGATTGATTAGTATGTTTGTGTTATCGTATGGCTTCAGTGTTTCAAAGAGATAGTTTGGATTTACAGAAGTCACACAATAACACAAACAAACAAACCGATCGAGGCAGTGGTGGACCAGCAACTCCCATTTCTGCAATGTAAAATTGCTGTTTTTGTGGATGGGGTTTGGTTGCTTTGCAGAGAGTGATATTCGGCTTATTAAGCAGCAGTTTCCCGTCAGAAAAATCTGTCTGACAACAAGGTAAAGTGATAAAAATATAACGTACACTTAAACCGTCTAAAATACATGTTGCTGCTGACCCTGTTCACAACAGCACTCCTGCTGCTTCTCCAAACTGGGGGCGAGTCGACCTCCATCTACTGTAGGTAAAACACTGACTGTGAAAACCCAACCTGTCTCTTTAAAGTGAAGAATGAATGGAACCAAATGGATCCAAAGAATGGAAATAATGTGGGTTAAAGACGTGAGAAATGTGGAATGTCACTGACACAGTCATCAGCCTTGGGAGCATTCCTCACACCACCTCTAACTCCTCTGAAACACAGCGTCTGTCAGTCTGGGAGCACTTAAACTATTCAGCTTTTCTCTGTTTATTGTTGTAAATTTAATATCTTTGGACTTTGGACTGTTGGCTGGACAAAACGATATTTGAATTGGGTTGTAGAACCCAAAGTAAAATGTAATATAACGTTTCATAAACCAGATATGTAGTGTCATTGGTAATGTTTCTTATGGCTCTCATTGGTTCAATAAAAAATGAGTTAATACAACTTTTCTATGCATTTTTCCCTTTTATCCACACAGTGGGTTATGTATGTAATATGATAATTAGATATGGTGGTGTTATAAAACACCACAGAGTATTATAAGGTAATTAATGGCGATTATTATGCACAATATAGTTTTAGCAAAGTTCACTTCAATGTAATGTGGTCTGCTGTCATATCCACATAGTAATTATGAGACACAAGGTCAAAATTATGAGATTAAAGTCATAATTATAATATAGCCCGATTACTTTTTATCTCAAAATCATGACTTTTAGGCTATCTCATAACTTTGACTTTTTATCTCATAACTTTGACTTTTTATCTCATAACTTTGACTTTATATCACAATTTTGACTTTTTATCTTTTATCTTTAATTATGACTTTTTATTGCATAGCTGTCTTTTTATCTCATATTTTTGATTTTGCCTCCTAAGATAAATTTTTATCAAATTTTTACTTGCTATATTATTGATTTTTTTTTATCTTATAATTATGACTTTATCTCAAATTTTGACATTTTATTTCATTCTTTCAATTTATCTCATAAGAATGCTTTTTTATGGCATATTTGACTTTTTATCTCATGTATTAGATTTTGTCTCACAATTTTGATTTTTATCTAATTATGACTTTATATGAATTTTTTTTTAACCTCATAATTGTATTTAATTATATTTTTAATTTATATTCTAAATTAAAACTGACTTTTCAGCTCGTGATTCTTATGTTATGTCACATTTCCAATGTATTATCTCATAATTAAAACTATACTTCATGTTTTATCTAATATTTTATCTTTTATCGTATAAATTATATTCTTTTTTATTATTATTATCTCATAAGTATGGCTTTACATCTCATAATTTCGACTTGTTCTATCATAATCCTGATTGTTTTATTTCACAGGTTTGATTTGTTATATCATAATTATATTTTAGTTTATAATTTTGGCTTCTTTCCCCATAATTATGACCTATCATGGGGATATTTTTTCTTATACTAACGTTAGTGAGAAAAACGTCTCCTGACAACTAACGTTAGCTAACTGTCTGTGAATGAAAACTGACGGTTAAGCTAACAGGCTTCAGTTTCATCTGTTATATAAGTTAAAGATAATGTATATAATGTTTCATGTACAGTATATCGTGTTATAATCACATTAAAGTGGGTTAATTTGCTCTGTTTGTTGGGTTTTTATCGCCCGGACAGACTGAGACTCACCTGCTGGGAAGACGGAGCATCAGATGTCAAAATGCGGAAACGTCGAAGTTGAGACGGTTGAATGAATCCAGCTGGAGGTCAGTGAGGATGTATTTTGTTTAAATCCACCCGGAGACAGTCTGAGGACAGACGAGAGACGATATGAGTCCAGATAAATGAAGATAAAATCCACAGGGAGCTGGTTTTAAAGGACAAACAGCGGTTCTTCGTCTCTGCGGTGTTTCGCTGCTGCTGCTCTCCGGCCTGTACAAACTACAAACCTCTACGGGGTCTCCCACATATAATCTATCACCTGCACGGGTTTACAGTGGATATCAAGATAAAAGCCGCTGGTTTATTGTTGTTTTCTGCTCAGATCTCTTTGTGTTGCAGAGGACGATTGACTGCTGCTGCACGAGCTGCTGAATCATCCACACACACACACATGTGCGTGCACGCGGACATCGCTTGCGCGAGGCACAGCTGACACTGACGTCATCTGCCCACTGTAAACATAACCCTTTCCTCACCAAACACAAGCAAAATAAATACCTACAAATAAATAAAAAATAATTCTTATTTTCCTTGACCAGAGGCTTTTTTATGTTAGGGGAGACTGGGGACAAGTGTAACGTTTTTCACCATCTCCTTCATTGTTTTTATCATAATATTTTTATTGCTTTTTAATTTAAAGGTGCAGTCATAATTACACATAGACATGTAAAGACATAATAACACAAAAACTGCGGGTAAAATCTCATATATTATCTTGTGTTTTCCCACCTTTTCCAGTAATTTCATAAATGCAATAATAATTGCATTTTAAATAATACATTAATAATATTGATAATAATAATAATAATGAGGCCCTCTGGTGCCCCCCATTAGCCCTCATTTTAAAAATGATGCGTAACAAGGCAGTTTAAAACCATGCTACCTGTGTTTTGAGCTAAATGCTAAAAGCATCCGCTTGCTAATATGTCCACAATGAAAATTTTAACATGCAATTTTTAGTAGGTATGATGTTAACCAATATTATCTTCTTAGTTTAGCATGTTAGCATGCTATTACCCACAATTAAACTGCTAAAATGCTTGTGTTTAGCAGGTATAATGTTCATCAATGTTACTGTCTTAGTTTAGTGTGTTAGCATGCTAATACTCTCTATTAAAATGGTAAAATTCTTGTGATTATCTGGTATAATGTTTACTAACTTTGCTTCCTGGTCTACTATGTTAGCGGGCTCATACACTCTGTTTAAATGCTAAAATGCTCATGATTAACAGGTATTTTATCTTATTACCTTAGTAGTAACATTAGTTTGTTAGCATGCTAATGCACACCACTAAAGTGCTAAAATGTTATGTAGGTATGTTTATGAGGCCTTTCATTTAGCATGTTAGCATGCTAACATACCCAGACTGAAAATACTGACTGAACCTCCATCTTGTTTCTGGAGTTTGTATGTTCTCCACGTGTCTGTGTGCGTCTCCTCCTGGTGTTCAGGTTTCCTCCCATAATAAAAAAAAAAACATACATACATACAACATCAAAAATACTTCAATCAATTAATTGATTAAATAAAAATTCAATCATATTTCTGCATGTGTCTGCCTATTTGAATAAACATATACAGTATAAATACATCTGTGCTGGTATCTGAAATCAAATGCTGATTAAACCATGATGTTACTGATGGTTTCATTTCAAATGTTATGTCACAGGAGCTGCTTCTGTAGCAGTCACTGGTGAAATATGACTAAATACGTTTATTCAAGTTCTGTAATTAAGTAAAAGTTTGAGATATTTGTACTTTACTTATATTTCGTGGTTGTGAGGTGGTTGAAACACAACAGCAGAAGTCACCAGAATCACCACAAAATAAAAGCTCCTTCTTGTTGCTTTAATCATCTGATGACCCCTTTGAAGGGGCCCGAGCCTGAGGTTTGGAACCACTGGGCTAATCTAGCAAACTGTAAATAGCTAATGAGCTGCTCACTGTACATTATCCTGATTACTCTGTAAAAATAATTCAGGACTTTAGTGGAATCAAATCATCTTTTCTCTTATTTATTTAAGTTAATTAAATTAAATCTAACTTAAAAAAAACAGAGCTGGTGGTTTTGGAGAGATCAATGAATTGTCTGTTTCTGGTTTAAAAAAAAGGATCTCAGTCTTTAACAAACAGGGCTGTCTCTGGAGGAATCCTTTCCATGATGGTGTCAGACACTTAGAATAACAATCTGAACCTGTCGAGAACTTTTAGTGGAGGCACTTTGGTTTCTTACATTGCTGAAGGCTGCAGCAGTCTTCCTCACTACGGGAACAATTTCAAAAATTGTTGTTGCCATTAGTCACTCAGACACAACAACAGTCCAGGTTGACAAAAGTATGTCATGTTTTCAATAATCAGATTGTCTTATTTTCTGTTTTTGAAGGTTGTAGAAGATTGTAAAGATGTTTACTTTTGATCTGGCAAAGACCTGAAAAACAAAACCTGTCCTGATGTAACTGAGAGCAGGTGTTGTGACTTGTGCTGCTGTTGTTGTGTTGTGAGTGTTTGTCCACTAGAGGGCAGGATTCACTTTCCCCTGTACTGTCCTGCTGCTCTGAGGACTTTCTAACATCCTGTCTGTCTGCAGCATCAAACTTACAGTGATGAACAAGACGTCAGGGACATCTGCAACAACAACTACAGCAGGGCTGAACAGCATTATGGATTTCTGCAGGAGATTTAATATTTGTTAAAGACAAAATGTATCAAAAACTTTTAAAAGAATGAATGTGGTGAGGAAGAGATGTCCTTCTACAGACTCAAACAGCATCTTCATTTGGTACAGATTCCTGCAAAATAATCACACCATAGTCATTGCAAGTGCAAGTGCAAGTGCAGTATCGGTCAAAATAATTGCAATTAGATATGTTTTCAATATCGTTCAGCCCTAAACTACAGACATGAATTGTATTTTACAGAAGTTAGAATTAGAGTTTGGTAAAAGAGCATTTTCCTGTCAGGTTTGTCAAAAGTGTCATAAATGATCTCAGTTCAGTTCAGTTCAGTAAACTTTATTATCCCCCTGGGGGGCAATTTGTTGTACAGCCAGCAGAGAAAGAAATAACAGAAAATACAGACAGAAAAAGAACACATTCAGTCTGACACCACGAGGGAAATGTCTGTGAGTAGTTTTTAAAAAATGTTAATTTAAAGGTTAATGTGTGTGAGAGAACAGAAATATGTAGTTAATGATGATATATTTCATTGTATATAAAATTGATTTCTTGCTGGATTCACCACTTTTGAGGCTATGAATGTGTGTTTGTGTGTGTGTGTGTGTGTGTGTGTGTGTGTGTGACGTCTTTTTAGACGTCTTCTGGTGAACTGAACATCAGAGTTTGGTTTATTACATCTGCATTTATGACAAAGGACAGTAGAGCAGAAACGTCACCTCTTGTGGACAAACAGGCTCATGAAATATTAGCCACACAGACCCACCGTGAATATTTACACACAGAACAATTTAAAGCTCTCTTTAAATTTAATTTAAATCTCTAACTGTGTCACATTTTACTTGAAAGTGTTGAATGTCACACACCTTAAATTGTAACAGTTTTTATTTATTATGATGGTTTTATTTATTCTTAATGTTTTATTGTCTCTTTTTTATTTTTTGCCTTTTAATGACACTTTTATGTCAGTTTCTCACTGGTGTTTCTTTGTGTCTTTTTTTTTCTTTTGTACTCAGCTACACTGTAAACGAGATCCTTTCCTGAA
This sequence comes from Lutjanus campechanus, assembly GCA_027495735.1. Lineage (NCBI taxonomy): Eukaryota > Metazoa > Chordata > Actinopteri > Lutjaniformes > Lutjanidae > Lutjanus > Lutjanus campechanus. The sequence continues at coordinate 1,348 of JAJHUR010101855.1, read as the reverse complement.
AATACTTGGATTTTTTTTTATCTAGTGCCGTTACATCTGCCCCTGGTCTCCCCTACTCTTGTATTATAATATCTCATATAAATTGTCAGTTTTAAGGTCTTTCCTGCCCTCCAGTGCTTGTTTGTAAACCAGTGAATGAACTGATCGATCAGACTGCTGTGAGATCGATATGTTGCTGATCTGCACGTGAGGCTGACTGTGTTCAGACTGGAGAGGGTAAATGTCCTTCAGGCGCTGAGTGTCTCCGTCTGCAGCCTCACTCGGTCCCTGAGAGCGGACAGCGGCGGAGAACCGATCTCCTGCAGGAGGAGGATCTCTGCAGCTCCGGATGCTTTCTGGAGGATTTTTGTCATTTTTATTTTCTGTTTGTCTTCATGTTGGAAACACGAGCAGAGAGTTTGGAGCTGAGACGCGCTGCAGGTGATGGTGGACAGAGGACAGCAGAGACACGTTCACGAGGACGAGGCTGGATGTGAACCCTGTCTCCGAGAAATTAAAATTTGTGTTTTACTGAACTCTTCTCATAATTAGTGACAAAGCCTGGATAATGTTCACAGACAGCGTTTGTGTTGGGAGGATTACTTCTAAAAATGACTGAACATACGCTCTTAAATGTAATTTGTAACGTATTTCTTATTGAAGTTAAGTAATGTAATCTAAATACTTTGAATTACTTTGGAATGCTTAAAAATCATCCAGCTGAGCTCATGTGTCTGAGTCGAGTTGGATGTATTTAAAGGCATAATGTTATTATTTGATTAGTTATCAACTATTAAATTAATCAGCAATTATTTTGGTAATCGATTACCCAGTTGGATTATTATTACTTTAGTAGAGAAAAAGTCAAAATTCTCTGATTTCAGCTTCTTAAATGTGAATATTTTCTGCTTTCTTTACTCCTCTCTGACATTAAACTGAATATCTTTAGGGACCAAACAAGACATTAGAGGACGTCATCCTGAGGCTTTGGTAGGCTTGAAGAGTAACAGATTACATGTAACGAGATTATGTAATTAGGATATAAATAAAGTTTAATTTTGTGACTTTCCAGGTACACTGATCATTAACATTTCCTCATAATGTTCAGAAAAGCGTCGTCGTTATGTTTCCCTCAAATCACGCTTGCTGTTGCTAATCAGTTGTGTGTAAACATCCTTTCCAGGAGGCGGGGCTTCGGATATCCATGGAGAGGTTTTACAATAAGAGCCACGAGGAGCACGTGGACCAGCACCAGGTGGTCACAGCGGGAGCTGACAGCGCCAGGCCAGGCGGAGGTCTCAGTCTTCGCGCGCTGACCGGCTGCGTCCTGTGCATCCTCATCATCTCCACCCTGCTCGGGAACACTCTG